>JARYGA010042984.1:0-52477 GCA_030545235.1 Helianthus tuberosus
CGAGTTGCCGCTGACCATCATCAACACCACAAGGATCTCAAGTTGTAAAGATCAAGTATTTCACGAGCATAACTCAAGGGGGAGCTTATGTTAAGGGGGAGTTTGTCAACACACTTCCTACATGAAACGGGGAGTTTGTTGGTCCACTTTCTGCTTTCAAGACGTGAAGACTTTAAAGATCCTCCGACATTGAAGACTTGAAAAGACGTCAAAGACTTGAAGACACGAGGGACCTACAAGAATTAAGATCGAGACAAAGCTACAGCCAAGGGGGAGTTTGTTGGTGCACTTGTGTCTGTACTTTGTCTGTATTTTGTCATGATACCAAACGATGTCTTTGTTAGTCTTGTAAGTTTGACCAAGTCAACCATCCTCCTGGTTTGACTTGGCCAAACAGTTAGACAATGGTTGTAATATATCTGTGTCGAAGGATGTGTCATCGAAGGATTGTTTAGATCCTTCGATGAGCTCGAAAGATGAACCTTCGATGGATGAACCTCGAAGGATATCATCCTTCGAGGTATATGTGATCCTTCGATAGGTTTCAGATCGACAGATGATCTTACGATCAGTCTGTCTGATCCTTCGACCAGACGAGCTGTGTTGGGTATAAATACCCATGTGTTGTGTTCACTTTCTAATGTGACAGACAAGTGAGACTAGAGAGACAAGAGTGAGACAGGGAACACACACACACTGAGAGAGTTTGCAAAATAGATTTGTAAACATTGCATTGTAACAGACCTTTCATACGTATTAATACAAGAGGTGTTAATCGTTGAAGATTGTGTGTTGTGTTTGTGCTTGTTCTATCTCGGTTTGCATGCTAGCTTGGATTCCGCACTTGCTAGTGTGTTAGATATAACAAGGAATAGGTTCAACCTCAACCTCCGAGGGACCTACATTTGTTGGTGCACTTGTGTCTGTATTTTGTCATGATACCAAACGATGTCTTTGTTAGTCTTGTAAGTTTGACCAAGTCAACCATCCTCCTGGTTTGACTTGGCCAAACAGTTAGACAATGGTTGTAATATATCTGTGTCGAAGGATGTGTCATCGAAGGATTGTTTAGATCCTTCGATGAGCTCGAAAGATGAACCTTCGATGGATGAACCTCGAAGGATATCATCCTTCGAGGTATATGTGATCCTTCGATAGGTTTCAGATCGACAGATGATCTTACGATCAGTCTGTCTGATCCTTCGACCAGACGAGCTGTGTTAGGTATAAATACCCATGTGTTGTGTTCACTTTCTAATGTGACAGACAAGTGAGACTAGAGAGACAAGAGTGAGACAGGGAACACACACACACTGAGAGAATTTGCAAAATAGATTTGTAAACATTGCATTGTAACAGACCTTTCATACGTATTAATACAAGAGCTGTTAATCGTTGAAGATTGTGCGTTGTGTTTGTGCTTGTTCTATCTCGGTTTGCATGCTAGCTTGGATTCCGCACTTGCTAGTGTGTTAGATATAACAAGGAATAGGTTCAACCTCAACCTCCGAGGGACCTACAATTGGTATCAGAGCCATGGTGCCCGATTTAGTAAATCTAACCGTTTACTAAGTCACATGTGCTCTAGATCTGTGATTTTAGTGATTTTTGTTCAAGAAGAAAAGTTGGGTGAAAATGAGAAAAACTCAGATCTGGACCCGAATATTCAGATCTGTGCTGAAACGAGTGTGGGTTTTATGTTTTTCACCTAAATATTCAAGTTATCATCATCAAAAAAATCATATACAAAATGTTTTTATACAAATCTGGGAAGTAACAGTACACTCTGTTCTTGATGTTCTTGGCGGCTGCTTAAAGAAACTAGGGTTTCTTCATACCCCGAAAGATGAAAAAGGTGCTCGAAAGATGAGACTTTGGGTCGAAGGATCCAGATCTGGATCGAAAGATACCAGATATTTGTGGGAACCCTCAACAACTTCGAAAGATTATCCTCGAAGGATATCTTTCGACCTGATCCATCTTTCGAAAAGTCTGATCAGTTCGAAGGATCCAGATCGTCGGCCAACAAGATCAATCCTGTTTCGCCGGAATCCTTTCGTCGGCTGAAGTTTGATGTTTGTTGTATCGCAGAAAAGAGATGTCGGCTGGTCTTAGAGCTGGTGGCCACGGATGTTGTTTTAGTGGAAATTAGATTTTGGTGGTGGTGTATGTATCGAAGAGAGAGAGACTTGAAAGTTGTCTGCGGTTCTTTGTGTATCGAAAAGAAAGAGAGAGACTTTGAATGATAATGGTGTATGACTTTTGAAGTCTGAAGAGGAAATGTCGACATTATTTTTGTTGGCAGCTAGGGTTTCTTTTAGGCTCACTTGGGGTGTGTGATGGAAATTGATTTTGAATTATTAGATTGCACAAAAATCCCAGGAAGCGTAAATGTTTAGTCGACAAGTGGGTTGTGATTGATTATGTTGTGTTGTTTTGGGCCTACTAAGGATGGGACTAAAATTTCCTTGGGCTTTTGGTGATTTTATATCTCATTTTAACAACTTGAAATTAAATGAAGGGGCCCAAGTTTGGTAACGCTAATGTCAGCATCCTCATGTATTTTTTTTGGGTGGTTAGAATTATTTTTGTTTTGGACTCACATGGCTAGCGAGTGTGAGTGGTGACGAATGCAATTGGAGTTTTATTTTAAGGGGGCACACATATCTAAGTTTCTAGGATGAAACATGGATGACCCGCTTCTATTTGTTATTTGCGGAGTGGGGTCGGGTATTCGCTGAGTTGATTTGAATCACGCTTCTAAATATCAAGGTCAAAATTCGTACGTGTTTTGGGAGCGCGCGGGATGATGCAGCATGATGAAAACAAAAGATGATGATATTTTGAAAAATGTGGGGTAGTCACGGTTACCGATGCAAAATGTCAAAAATGGTGACGCGACTATTATGGGCCAAAAACAAAACGGTATGTTCACTTCCGCACGTCAATGTTTATGATTGTTATCGCTTATTCGTAAATTGTTGGTACACTTTATGTGGACGCGACTCGGCTCGGTTCGACTCGGCTCAGTTCGACTTGGTTTCGACACGGTTAGGTCCGGCTCAAGCCCGACGTCACGACATTCCTCTGTCGTGCGCCCCAGAGTTCGACACGCGAGGCACGGAACGCCGGAAGTCATTTCCGCACAACACATCACCATGACATCACCTTAGTGATGTCATGATGATGTCAACATAATTGTCTCATATGGTGAATTGTGCAAAGATTATAACTGAATCCTTTGTCTGGGCCGTAATCTCACAACTTGGGCCGAAGACTTGTGCTAGGCCCTTTGTCATCATTTGGGCTTGTACTAAACTCGACGAAACAAGATTGATTTAAATTGTAAACGACGAAACAGGTGTGTTTCGTCGACTTTATGTGTTTCGCCGTAGTCATTTCCATTTCGTCAATATGTGTCTGTATCTTAGTATAAATACAGCTCTCTGTTTCATTGTGAACCAGAGATGAGTGCAGAGAGATCAGAAAATATTTGTAAAGAAACTCTGTCAAAATTCCGTCTGAACTGTGTTTGTATCAGTTGTAATCGGTTCTCATCCCGTTAATCAATAGAGTGTGTTTCATTGGTTAATCCGTGTTGTTATTATTGCTTTAGTTGTTTGGTTTGCACCGTCACGGGGATTCCGCACCCGTTACCGTGTTCGTGATAAACAAGGATAGGTGTTCGTTATCGATCCACCGGAAAAACGGACCTACAATTGGTATCAGAGCAATGGCTCTTATCCTTGTTTAAAATCAAACTTGTTCGTTTTTTTATCAAGTATTTTGTGTGTGTTTTTCTGAAAACTTGTTCTTGAAAAATTATATTTTCTGGAAAAATATTCATAAATCTGCTGTTTTAGTGTTGTTTGCTACAGATTTTTATCAAAAACCTAAGTTAGATTGTTTGTTTATGCTTTAAACCGGGTTTTTAGTGAAAATCTAGTGTATTTTCGTGTTTTGGAAATTTATCGGTGATCGGAAAACTCATCGGAAACTTCATGTTCTTGGTGGTGTTCTTCATATCTTCATAAGTGTTCTAATAAAAACTGAGTATCTGATCTGTTATAATTGATTAAACCAAGTGTTATAACTTAAAATAACATAACTTGACTTTTGTGTGTAAAGGTTATAATTGGTTTCAGTAAAGTCATCTGTTTCGTTGAAAATAAGAAGTAACACACATACCTTGTGTCAGGTTTAAATATCTTGTTGTCTCATCTTATCCACGACTGGTCAAATAGATATTTTAAATATCTGAACCAACTGACTTTTACCCAGTTTTGACGAAACACACAGCCGACGAATCACATCTGTTTCGTCGCAACACTTTTGACGAATCAAACGTCTGTTTCGCCACAACATCTTTGACGAAACAAATTCTGTTTCGCCACGAATCACAATTATCACAAGTCTGTTTCGTCGTCATTCATTCAGACGAAACAAACCTGTTTCGTGAAGTCTGTTTCGTCGAAAATAGATCTGTTTTAAACAGAAGACTTATATCAGCTTGCTTACTGTTTGTTTTCAAGAATTTGTGCAGGTACTATCATACATACATCAAATATGAGTTGTACTAGTCCATGGGATTGGAGTATGGATTCTAGACCACGTGAAGATCCGACGTCCGCAGCAGCGTGGGTGAAGAGTGTTTTTGGTCAACCAACTATAAGCGCCGGACAATGGGCTTTGGCATCCAATCAGAACCAAAACATTCAAAATCTTTTGATCAGTGAGAGCGAAACGGGTAGTAACAATCGCCCGCCAAAGTTGAATCATATGAACGAGTTTCCATCATGGAAAGGTCGTTTCATTACATATGTTCAAGGTCAAAGCACGGATATTTGGAGGTGTTTCATTACTCAACGCAATGATGCTCTTGAAGTAGCAGCGTCAACGGCCGAAGGTTTTACTAACATGCAGGAAAATGACAAGAAAGCATATGAATTTGAGAAAAAGTCATTTGCTGTTCTTACTCAAGCACTTCATAAAGATATCTATCATCAGTTTTCTTATTGTACGGACACGAAAGCCCTATGGGATTGTTTGGTGACAAGAGGAGAAGGAAACGCAGCTTCCAGAAAGACACGGCATGATTTATTAAAGAAAGAGTTTGAGTCGTTCCAGTTCTTGGAAAACGAAACTCTAAATGATATGACCACACGGTTTTATCATTTGATTAGTGAGATGTTTGCCTATGCTGTTACTGCATCTCAAAAGGAAGTTTGTGCACGATTTGCTGATTCTCTACCACCAAAGTGGAGTCCATACATCGAGCTTCTAAAGCATACAGGTATTCTAGATGCTGACACTATAACTATCTATGAATTTGTACAGAAGCTGGAACATAAAAATGATGAAGAAATCCGAAAAGCAAAACGCATTGCTGCTCCTCAGAACATTGAAATGTATTGTGGTGGAGGTTTTGACCCGTCAGCTAGTCTGAGGCAACCAAAGTTACAAACGGCGTTTGTATCAGATACAAACTCTTCTCCGTTTTCTCAACAAACTCAGACTTATTCTGGAGGAGGTTTTATTCCTTTTATACCTCCAGTAAATACTACTCAACCTCAAGCATATTCAGGAGGAGGTTTTAATCCATCCCTACCACAACAACAAGTCCAACCACAACAACAACAGCAAGCTCATTATACCAACAATCCTCCAACTCCAAACCCTAACACAGTCAAAGTTGATACATCAAACCTCTCAAATGTTAGCATTGAAGTAGCAAAGGAACATATGGAACTTATTAATACCATGGTCAGTGCTTACTGCGGTTTGGTCGCAGGTCAAATTGGAAACATCAATTTAACCAACGAAGACTATCTACAAATCAACCGTGATGAAATGGAGTTGATGGATATAAAGTGGGCATTCGCAAGTGCTGTTAGAAGGGCGAAGGACTTTATGGTTCGAACAGGAAGATGTTCTTTGGAAAGCAAACAAGATACAAAGTACGGTTTTGATAAAGAAGCAGTTACATGCTTCAATTGTGGGGAAAAGGGTCACTTCAAACGTGAGTGCACTCGACCAAGCAGACAAGGAAATCAGAACCCATTCCGTAATCAGACGAGTACTTCAAATGCAAATCAAGACAATCGTGGAAAAGGGATAGTGGCTGTAACCAACACCACTAACCAGAATCAGTCTGGACCATCAAATGAAAGTCGTGCATTAACCGTACAAGCTGATGAAGGGTTTAATTGGTCTTTACAACTTGGGGAAAGTGATCAAGGTAAAGGAGGAACTGCGTGTTATGCTAAGATTATCAATCACATTAAGCACGTTCATAAGGAAGAATTTTCTGATAATGACGACAGTTCTGGTCATACCGGGAGTTCTGATGAAGAAAGTTCTACTTCGAGTTCTGAATCTGATGTGAGCAAAGAAGCAAGTTCTAATCTTGATGACTTATTGAATGAAGCAGAAGATTTGAAATGTCAGAAATCAGTTCTGATCAAGAAGGCTGAGGTAGTATCTAAAGAAATGGAGAAGTTCTTTTCTGAAGACGGATCTTTCTCTTATCAGACTGCCTTTATGGCAAATGTCTCAGATTCTACAAGTCAGGTAAAATCTGAAATTCTTATCAACTGTAGAGATTGTGAGTATATGAAAAGTGAATTTGATAGAATAAAGCTTCACTGTGATTCGATTCATATTCACAATCAGAGTTTAGTTGTTGAAATGGCTAAATGCAAAGAATCGAATATGGCTTTGATTCGAAACGAAAAAGAATTTAAATCTATGATTGAAATTCAAAAGAAAAATGTTTCCGAAGTGACAAAAACTGTTTATCATAAACAAGTTAGTATAAATGATTACATTAACATTGTTGAGGAAACTAAAAAGGAACTAGCCATTGCCAAATGTGAGCATGATGCAATCAAGCAAAAATTGGAGAGTTACTCTAATTCCCGATTTGTGCTCGATCACATTATTGATGTTCAACAACTAAAGGGAAACAAGAAAGGTGTTGGGTATAAGAAGTGTCCACCCCCTTTGAGACATGATTATGCTTATATGCCCGATGAGGAGGAAATGCCTCGGTTTGAACCAACTATTCCTCTTAATTATGAGGAGTTTACAACTGGCTTAGGGTTCAAAACGGACAGTTTCCCGGAGGGCTCATCTGGAACAACCGAAAATTCAGCATCTGTTGGTACGGAACAAAGTCCTCCCACAGTTGAGGACTATGATTCGTCAGATGATGAACCAGATGTGAGTGATGAGGATAAATCTCTTGAGAAGAACAAAGGAGTAGAAGTGCCTTTTGAGAATCACATTCTGTGTGATCCTCCTACTCCTGTTGTGCAATCATCTGCTGTTAAACAAGAGATAGATCCTATCACTAAAACAGTGTCTACTGTTAAAAGTGATAACGTGTTGTACACTTTAGTTGGTGATGACAAAATTTATTCAAATACAACTTTTCCAATTAAAAATGTCAATCAATCTTTGATTGATAAAGTGTTTGAAGATACTACCAGTAAGTTTTTGGAAAAGAGGATTCCGAGAGTTTCAGTAACTCAGTGTGATCCGATTCCAAAAGCTGAAGTTAGAAGAAAATTTGGAAATCAAAAATCACCAACAAAGCAACAACCTATCGCTTTTAAGGGTAAACAACAACAACGAGCTCAAAAACCTAAGGTTACACAACCAAAGGCTGAAACAAAAGGAGCTCGTTACAAGAAGAAATGCAAAGACGTTAAGTTTGTGGCGTCCAAAGGTACTAATAAAGTGGAGACTTTTGGAAATAAGTCAAATACCGATTTTGTTCAAAAGGTTAACATTTTGAAACGTAATAATGATAACAATTACACTCAACACACAAATGGGTATGAAGCTAGTACCTCTGGGTCTACAACTTCTACGTCTGGTCGTCGATCAAATTCTCCTAAGTTTGTTGAAAGGAGAACTTGTTTCAAATGTGGGAAGTTTGGGCATATCATTAAAGACTGCACAAACTCGCCCAAACCAAATTTTGTAGAAAGAGCACCACCTGAAAAGGTTCACCCACAACGTCGTCCTGTTTCACCAAAACATGATAAAAGAACTGTTAAAGAACAAGAAACAAAACAACGACGTCAAAACGTCAAAAAGGTTGAAAAGGCGTTAAAACCGGAGGTTGTCCTAACAAAATCTGTTGAATCAAATGTTAAAAATGAAAAACAAAAACAGATTTGGAAACCAAAATCGGTAAATGTTTCAGGGGGAGCTCAATCTATTCCGGGTTATCGGGAAATCGAAGTCACAATCTTCGATCATGCCGGAAGACCCAAGTCTGTGAAGGCTTGGGTCCCCCTCTCCAACTAATCTCTGAGTGAGTGTGTAGGATGTTCCAGGAGGAACTATCGATAGTCATTGGATTGTTGATAGTGGAGTATCCATGCACAAGATAGGCGACTCAAAGCTCCAAGATATTGTTATTTCTAGGAGTGGTTGCCTTTGATGGTGAAAAAAAAAAAGAAAAGAAGACAGAAGTGTCTGTCGAAAGAAATTGAAAGCTTCGACAAAATGAAAATCATTCAAAAGTTTGATTGTTCAAGGCTTTAATCGGGTCCCCAGGATAGATTCAATCAAAATGTACGCACCTGCAGCACGTCTGATGTTCAAAATCGACAAGATGAACGTGCAGTGTACATTTCTTCGCGGTGTAAATTGAAGAAAATGTGTTTGTTGAACAAATCAACCGGGTGTGCGAATGCCTTGGCGTGGATTGCTCAACCGCACACTACTTCTCAAAGAGAAAGACAAAGACCTTCGCTGGTGCAATGTGTAAGACCAGCCGGACCCAAAGGTTTATGATCTTGTTGCTGTGAAGAGATTTCTCAGTAGCTACAAAATCGACTTTGAAATCCACACCGGGTGGATATCCAGTTTGGGAGAGCATTCAAATTCATTGCAATGCACGAAGCAGTTGCAGGATACGGTTTTAAATTTCTAATCTCTCCTATACTTGTCGATATTTAAGCTGCTTTATAAATTGTTATCATCTAGTAGCACTCTTTGGCCAGACAATGTTGTCATGGTCCGCACCGCTTACCGACATGCCAACTCATTTTTCCAAAATTCGAGAAATCATTTCTGATTAAAATTAATTTTGGTAAACGGCATTGAGGTAAAACATGAGTTAACCGACATCGGGAAATCGTTTTTGTAAATATCTTTGTGTCTTTTAAATTTATCATAGTTTGTTGATTTTAGGGGGAGTAAATCCAAAATTTGAAAATTCAAAAACAGTGAAAATTTTCAAAACGCAAAAACATTGGAAAAACAAAAATGAGTTTCCTGGCGAGAAAAAGAGAAAATGATAGTAGATCAGTGGTCTGTTGAAACCTCTTCAAACTGAAATGCAAAATGAAAAATGTTAAGCAGCTCTATATAAGATGTATCGGTAGGCTCACAATCATATTAAAGTGTGCAGGGTGATATAAACCTTAATCGACTAAAGACCAGGTGGGAACTGCTCATTGGCATATGGTCTTAGTACCGAAATCTCGTTTGAGAGATTGCCGAGATCTGAAATATTCGGTCTTTATACTGCTTATCATCTGGGTATCATGGTTGTATCCCAAACCGTAAAAATAACGGAGACGAAGTCTAGATCTTCCATGATACTATACATACGTGTACATACTGCATTCGACCTCAATAAGTGATCAACAATCACATGTCCAAACAAAATAAGTGATATTTTATATCACAGATTCTTTGCGGGAGTCAAGTTCGTCTCTCTGCTGTACGAAAGTACTGACCTGTTCACGGACTTGCTCCTGTGCCCTCATGCATCGAAAATCAAGTTCCTCATCAATAAGTGATTTTATCACATAGGGCTTGTTTTCAATCAAAATAAGTGAGTTTCTCACATTTTTATACGGTCAAACAGATGATAATCGGTATACTCACCGGTAAGATGAACTCTTGCGCATGCCTTGATACGGGAATGTGTCGTGAGTGGATGAACACCAGTCGGTAAGTATAAATCATACCTTAACGTATCCCCTCGCCATGATTACATCTGATAAGTTGAGCTTAAGTGGACAACAATACCGATAATTGTTATAGGATGCTTATCTTAATGTGAACTAATTGAACAACAAGAGCGTTTTGGCGTGACCGTACACTGATATGATTCTCTTACCCTCGAAACTCGCAAAAATAATGTTTGTAAATATTTGTTTACTGTTTTCAGTTTATGCATCTTTGTATATATTTATTTATTGCTTTCCGTCTTTACATTTGAAAAATGAAAAATTCCAAAAAGATTTTAGGTGTGTTTTAATTTAAACTTTATAAAATCCAAAAAGATTTTGCTTCTAGTTTATTTTTTGATTGACTGATGTTGGAACTCGAGTCTATCCTACCCAAAATCCTGATCGTAAGCCGGAAAACAATTGCATCTTCATAAACAGTCGAAGTTAACAAGTTTTGAAAGTTAAAAGTTTAAATCTGAATAATTTGTTAAACTTTCAAACTATTGTCGATCGGTGTTTGATTGAGAATTGATCTCATATGTGTCAGTTGTTTAAATGTTAACTATATTCCAAGCGGTTATTCTCATTATGCGTTTAGCTTTCTTGCATGTGCAGATGCTAAAGGCGAGGAGAACATGTTCGATGACAAGCTTTGGAATGAAGACACAAAGTGGAGGCACTCAAAGGATAAAAATGATCGAGTTGCCGCTGACCCTTCATCAACACCACAAGGATCTGAAGATTTGACAAGTCAAAAGATTCACGAGCATAACTCAATGGAGAGTTCAATCTAAGGGGGAGTTTGTTAACACACTTCTTATATGAAAAGGGAGTTTGTTGATACACTTTCTACTCACGACGCGTGAAGACTTTGAAGATCCTCCGACATGAAAGACACAGAAGACGAACCATCACAGAAGTCGAACCTCACGAGTAGCGTCCAAGGGGGAGTTTGTTGGTACACTTTATGTGGACGCGACTCGGCTCGGTTCGACTCGGCTCAGTTCGACTTGGTTTCGACACGGTTAGGTCCGGCTCAAGCCCGACGTCACGACATTCCTCTGTCGTGCGCCCCAGAGTTCGACACGCGAGGCACGGAACGCCGGAAGTCATTTCCGCACAACACATCACCATGACATCACCTTAGTGATGTCATGATGATGTCAACATAATTGTCTCATATGGTGAATTGTGCAAAGATTATAACTGAATCCTTTGTCTGGGCCGTAATCTCACAACTTGGGCCGAAGACTTGTGCTAGGCCCTTTGTCATCATTTGGGCTTGTACTAAACTCGACGAAACAAGATTGATTTAAATTGTAAACGACGAAACAGGTGTGTTTCGTCGACTTTATGTGTTTCGCCGTAGTCATTTCCATTTCGTCAATATGTGTCTGTATCTTAGTATAAATACAGCTCTCTGTTTCATTATGAACCAGAGATGAGTGCAGAGAGATCAGAAAATATTTGTAAAGAAACTCTGTCAAAATTCCGTCTGAACTGTGTTTGTATCAGTTGTAATCGGTTCTCATCCCGTTAATCAATAGAGTGTGTTTCATTGGTTAATCCGTGTTGTTATTATTGCTTTATTTGTTTGGTTTGCACCGTCACGGGGATTCCGCACCCGTTACCGTGTTCGTGATAAACAAGGATAGGTGTTCGTTATCGATCCACCGGAAAAACGGACCTACATAAATGTTCGAAAGCATTTTGTTTATTGTCATATTCTCGCATTTGAAAACGAACGTATGAACCTGGAACGTCAATACCGGTCCTAACGAGTTCACAAAGTCTTTGGAGGGATACAAGTCGGATCCTACGGGGTACTAGGCGAAATTTCCTTATCAACTAGAATATGCAACGAAGAAATCTTTTTGTTTATTGTCATATTCTCGCATTTGGTAACGAATGAATGAACCTAGAATGTCAATACCGGTCCTAACGAGTTCACAAAGTCTTTGGAGGGATACAAGTCGGATCTTACGGGGTACCAGGGGACGTTCTTATTCAACTAGAATATGCAAAGAAGAAAGTCGTTTTCGTGATTTTTCGAAACCGAGAACATTCAGTAAAGTTGACGACAGTTCCGCTCAGTGGAGGGAATTGGTGAACATTTGACGACAGTTTCTTTGAAGTGGAGAGAATCTGTTAAGGTTTAGAGATCTTACCAAAGAAATAGGGGGAATAAAAATTTTCATATGTTGAATTTCTTCGGTAAATTTCTAAACGCAATCACAGGTGGTAGAGTTTGTGATTTTCTGGTGATACCAACGGTTCGGCGTCGAATGTTTTGCACATACACATATTTGAGGATTTTAATTAATTCTCCAGCCAGCGTGAAGGGTTTTGCACGGAAAAATACAGGTTTCTAAAGTCTACAGTAGTTACAAAAGCGCTGTTCACTGAAGACCTGGGGAATCTTTATGAAAGCTGATAGTTCAAGACTGAAGACCTGCAGGATTCGGTTTTGGGTTTGATGTTTCTTTGGGATTTTACAGGGATCTGGGGGTAACTCAATTCGTTGAGTTTGCAAACGATGTACTTGGTCTAGCTGACTTCCTGAGTACTGATGCTGAAGATCCGTAGTGCATTACGTGGTCAACTTCACAAAGGCGAGACAATGAGATCTGGATGTAGTTCAACTAAGCATGCTGGTTGAGCTTGCAAGGGATACACTTGGTCTAGCTGACTTTCCTGAGTGTTGATGCTGAAGATTAAAGTGCATTACTTGGTCGATTCCACAAAGACGGTTTACAGAAGACAGTTCACCAGAAACCTCTACCAATGTAGTATGCTTGTATGAAACAGAGTTCTTATGACAAGATCAAGACTTGATGCAGTTCTTAAAGATTGGAACCCTTATCAAATGCCGGTTGGAGTATTGGAAGATCAGCGGAAGATCGGTCAATTGAGGAAATTGCACAACACCCAACACGGATACGCGTACTTTAAGGGGGAAATATTATACAAGGAGCATCAGGATACTACTTACATGGATCATCGGTCAAGGGGGAATTTGTTAATACATAGAAGATGAATACTTGACTGAAGATCGATTGCAGTTGCATTTTCAGCATTCGACAGCAACGGACAAGGGGGAATTTGTTGATGCAGATTTTGTGTCCGATGCTTGTCGAATAGATTAGTTATTATTTTATGCTGAATTTGTAATAGTTAGTGAAACGGTCAAACGAACGTGTATTGACCTGCTCGTTTGAAGTGGTCAAACGAGAGGGTTATTTGTTTGACCGTGTGTGTTTGCAAGACAAGGGGTGTGACTATAAATAGAAAACCCTTGCCATTTGCAACACTGGGAGTTTTTAGGAGGTTTGAGACCTCACCGGGAGAGATCACCACTTGGTCTCTCCCCGGATGTATACTTCTTTGGTATTGGTTCGGTTATCATGTAATCGGGCCGATTTGTAATGTTTTACTACCGGATTAATACAAAGTTGTTTGTTTATCATCTCTAATCTCTCCCGTCTTGAACCGATCTCACACGAATCACGGTTTCGGTCCCGAAACTCGGTCCTACAGTTACTAGAAAGATCCAGTGATTCAAGATGTGTGAGATTCCCTATGTATTTTGGGATGACGCCATAAATTTGGTTATTAGAAAGGTTGAGCGACTGAATACCACTGAGGGTTTTAATAGACTCTGGAATCTTCCCCCTAAACATGTTACTTGAGAAATCAACTGCAGAAAAAAAGATTATAATCTTCACGTACTCCATCTTTACACCTTTGTTAGTCATCTGAATCGAGAAGCTATCATCTCTCAACATGTCATTCGCCTCGGTCTTCTTCATTGCTGACCACTCCTGGAAATACTGATGTGGCAATTCACCACAAAATGAATTGTATGAGAGGTCAATGATGTGCAATTTTGGGAAGTTGACTTTGATTTTACTTGGTATTGTTATAGTGCCATGAAATTTGTTGAACCGGAGAATGAGAACCTGTAGCTCTGAAAGTGCTCCCAACCAGAATGGGAACATGTCTTCTATAAGGTTATATCCAAGATCAAGGATTTGGAGTTTAACGCAGTTTTCCAGTGATCTGGGTACCTTCCCCTCCAATTTATTTTCACTTAAATCAATAATTTGATGCTGACTTCCGTTGGTGAATATGTTGGGTATGGTTCCTTGAAAAGTGTTTCTTCTAAGATTTAACCCAACCAAAGAATTGCTTAATTTCTTCAAACATGGAGGAATCAAACCAGTAATGTTGTTGAATGACAAATCAAGCCACTGAAGATACAGCAAGTCACATATGGATGGTGGAATTTCACCAGTCAGCCTATTGTTTGAGACCGAAAACTGCTCGATGGATTTCTTCAAACATGGAGGAATCGAGCCAGTAATGTTGTTGAATGACAAATCAAGCGACTGAAGAGACATCAAGTCACAAATGGATTGATCCATGCAACATATTGTGTGAGACCCAAAAGTGCCCAGTGGTTGGTGGTGGCACTGGGATTGATCCATGCAACATATTGTGACGCAGGTCCAGTAACCATAAATTAACCCAAGAAGCAACTGGTGAATGTTGCTCAAAACCCATTAGGAGATTTTGAGAAAGTGAAAGTTCACTCAGTGTATTCTTGCTAATGTTCCACATCCATACGGGTATCAGCCCCTCAATATTATTGTTATCAAGGTTCAAATACTCAAGTTGATGTTGAAACCGCAGAAATTCAGGAAAGACTTCCAAGTTACAGGATGCCAACCGTAACTCTTTGAACTTGGGTTGAGTTTCATTTGTGTGGCTATCTATGACTGAAAGTGAGATATTGTTTCCATTTAAATTCAGATTTTCAAGTTTCTTAAGAGAAAGAAAAAGATAAAAGTCCACCGTGATGTTGTTACCATCCAAATCACAATATACTAGATTTTGGAGATTCAATAATGGACTTGGAAGTTCTCCTTCTAATTGATTTATGGAAAGATCTAACCTTTCAATTTGGGTTAGATTGAAAAAAGATGATGGAATCTCACCATACAGGTTGACATCAGAAAGACTCAAATAAGTGATCTTGTTTAGCTTACCAAACCAATCAGGCAGCTTCCATCTATCAAAATTATTTCCCCCAAGGGACAAATATGTGAGGTTTGAAAAGCTTTCTATAGAGGGAAGACTACCTGTTAACATATTCTCAGAAAGATCCAGGCCAGTAAGGTGTGTTAGATTCGTAAATGAGGATGGTATTTGACCAATCATGCCATTATGATCAAGGTGAAGTTCGGTTAGTTGTGTCAGATTCCCGATAGAAGATGGAAGACTACCTGTGAACTTTTTATAACTTAGAGACAGAACTGTAAGCTGGGCCATGTTACCTATAGATGCAGGTAGAGTCCCTGTGAGACCGCACCAACTTAAATCCAAGACGTTCAAGTGTGTGAGATTTCCAATTGAAGCTGGTAGTTCAGAATCAATGTTGACCTCGGAGAGAAAGAGTTCTCTTAAAGTCTCACTTGAATTTTGAACTAGATTTTGGAAGTCAGAACTTTGCAGTTCTAACCAATACAGGCCATCTGTTACAGCATACGCGTTTCCTGATAGATCCAAGGAAACCAAATTCCTGAGGTGTGAGATTTGTTTTGGGACTACCCCACTGGAAAAAGAATATGACAGATTCAGATTTGCTAACTCGGAAAGTTGTCCAATTCTCGATGGAATTTGAGAGGAACGGAAATCGTTATCGGCAAGGTTTAGTGTACGAAGGTGAATGAGGTCGAAGAGACTGTTGTTGGAGTCGATGGGACCGTAGAGAAAGCTGCTGCTCAATTCAAGCCCGATCACATGACCGAACCTGCACTCGACCCCATCCCACAAGCAACAATTTCCCGCACCATCTGATCCGTTAAGGTTCCATGAAGCAACCTTTGGATAAGCACGAGGATCAGAGGATGCAAACTTGTTAATAGTCATGTTCTGTTTGAATTGGAATAACAGAGAGCACTCATCAGCAAGGCTCAATGAAGAAAGCTTATTGGCCAAGGCTGATTCAAGAACATGAAGTACCAGTATCAGAATAAACACTTGAACAGTTTTTGCCATGATGTTTAAAAGTGAAGTTATGTGTATGTAGATGAAGAATATGTGTACATTATATATAACTTCTTTGATTAGTAAGGATGGCAATTGGTTGAACGTAAAGACTGGTTTGATATTCCGAGTTACATCTTATCCGGTAATCGTATGGATGGAAATCGATATCCAGTTAGTCAAAAAGTATATACAAGGACCACAATAAACTGTTGACACAAAAGCCAGAATTTGAATGTTTCAAACACTAAAGAAAACTTCATATTTTTGTCCCATAAGTTGCACTGATTTGAGGTTTTTAGTGACCAATTTTGTGGCAGCTTTTTGAATACCTTTTTGTAGAAACAGTTTTGCGACAGCTTTTTAGTGACAGTTTTGGGACCAATAACCGACTTGTCTTAAAACAGTTTTTCAAGAAAACAGCGAGGAAAGTTAAGAAATAACCAAATTAGTTTAAGATTAAAAGATTATTAACCTTCATGGAATTAGTATTAACCCGAATAGGTGTGATTTTGGTGATAAAAGGAAAAACAAGATAGACAAAAAGAAGAAAAGAAATAGAACCCAAAGAAATAAGTTGGATAAAACACCCAACTCTGTTTCTGTTCTGTGAGAAAAATAAATCTAATCAAGTTTCTTTTTAATTTGTTCATGAGAATCGTTAATTAAAAAAAATAATCAGTTAATTTTCTTTTCTGTTGTAGAATCAAATGAGGGATGCTTTATAAAAAGGGATGCACAAAAGTGGGAAATTTAGAAGGTTCCTAATTCATTGAAGATCACGAGTGGTAAGAAATTGGATTCTTGACCCCAACGTGTTGTTGACAAATTTGGTTTGGGATTAAAAAAGGAAAAATAAATAAAAATACACCACATTGGTGAATATTTTTAAAAGAGTAGCATTTTGAGAAATAATTTAAAAAAAAAAAAAATTCATGAAAGAGTTCACAAAATTTAGAACACACAAAAGCTAAAAGTAAAACTAAAGAGAGAATGAACTTGCGATGACAAATTTATGGCATTTTAAGTATAGAGTTAAATTCGTTTTGTTTCATGTGGTTTGTTTGTTTTAACGGTTTTGCCCTAATGGTTTAACAGTGTCAATTCCCTCCTTGATCTTTCTAACTTATCACTATTTTGCTCCCCGCCTCTCAGGGCCGGCCCTAGGGGTGGGCGGGGAGGACCATCGGCTAGGGCCCAATATTTCGAAGGGCACGATATTTTTAGAAAAAACCCGATATGTATAAGTAAAAAATTATTTTTTAATAGGGTATACCTATACAAACACCAATACAGGCTCACTTACAAAACTATTCTTATGCTTTAGATTAGTTATTAGTCCATTGACATTAGGTTTAGACCTTTATTGAGCCCAATACCCAATTTCATTAAGGCCTAAGGGAATATATATTGAAATTGTAAAATACAATATCCCTTAACGTACAACACGTACGAGATGAAATTATAACATGCGTTATTAGTTTTATAACATGTGTGCTTAGGTTTTTACCCCATGCGTGATTTCTAATTTTGTACATATGTGATTATGTTCATGCGTGATTATGGTTTTCAACATGCGTGATTATGGTTTGTCAACATGCGTGATTAGGGTTTTTTGAGTTTTATAACGTGCGTAATTTTATCTCATACGCATCATACGTTAAGGGACATTGTACGTTAACCAACCCTTATATATTTATAAATAAGAATTCTTTTATATTATAAAAGTTAATAGTCACTCTCTCTCTCTCTCATCTCCCCTCTCTCCCCCTTCATCTCTCTTCTCACTTTTAATCAAAAACTCATTCAACCTATACACATTCATACACTCACAACCCATCAACCACTCTGAAATCACCACCATCACACACAATCCGTCACCATGATAGGAGCGATGGCTAGGTGAACCGTTGTTCGAACCAGAAGGTAGAGAGATGGTGGTGATTCTGCTATTGATAGTGGCGGCGGCTAGGTGAATCGTTGTTGTCGTGGTGGTATGTGTGTGATGTTGTGATAGGCAGAAGGTAGAGAGATGGTGGTGATTCCGGTGGTATTTTGGGCTGAGGTAGTGATTCCTGGTGGTGGTGGTGCGGGTGTCTGTCGGCGGCGACACTTGTAGAAGAGGATAGCGAAACGAATCTGTGACAAATATGAGGTTTGGGGTTAAAGATCTGGTTCACAAATCTAATGGTTGAAAAGGTTGATATGTATGTGGTTTGGTGGCTTCGGTGACTTGGAAGGGCAGATGGTGATGGTCGTTGTTGTCGGCAGGTGGTGGTAGCTGGTGATGGTGAGTGTGGGTGTTTCTGTTTGAGAGAGAGAGAGAGAGAGTGTGTGTGTGTGTGCGCGCGCGTGTGTAAAATAAAGAATGATATTTATTTTATGTTTATGTAAAGAGTAAACTGCCATTTTGGTCCCTGTGGTTTGGGCACTTTTGTCATTTTAGTCCAAATTTCAAACTTTTTAAATCTGGGTCCCTATGGTTTCACTTTTATTGCCATTTTTGTCCAAAATTAAGAGTAAACTGTCATTTTGGTCCTTGTGGTTTCACTTTTATTGCCATTTTAGTCCAAATCTCAAACTTTTTGGAGCAGTCAAAAAAGGGGGATTTTGAATTTTGGACTAAAATGGCAATAAAGATGAAACCACAGGGACCCAGATTTAAAAAGTTTAAGATTTGGACTAAAATGGCAAAAATGCCCAAACCACAGGGACCAAAATGGCAATTTACTCTTATGTAAAATAAGCAAGTTTCACGTTTATTTATGTGAAAAGACTCAAATGCCCATATTGTTATTTATTTATTAAAATACCAAAATGCCCACAAAACTAACAAACATTTTGAATGGAATTAGAGGTGGGGAGCAAAATGGTGATAAGTTAGAAAGATGAGGGAGAAAACTGGCACTTTTTAAACGACTGGGACAAAACCATTAAAACGACCAAACTATAAGGAGCAAAATGAAAATTAACTCTTAAGTATATTTTATAGTACTTAATAAAAACTTACAAAAAACCTTAACTAATATTTTTTCTTATTTTTATTTAATGTTAAATGGGATGACAATGCATGATAATTTCTTTTGGATGTTACATGAAGAAAATTGATGGTCTTCGTCAATATGGAAAAAATTACAAAAAAACATGGAAAATGTAATGGTCTTGGCCTACTGATGCAAAATTTATGTCTTGTAGCATATCCAGTTGTGTGTGTTGCATAATAAATCACGCTACCCAACGTCTTCCATGGAATACTATTCATTGCAGATAGCATCATATATTGTAACTATGTAACTTGTTTTCTGCTAGTATATTGCCTGAATTACTTAGGGGTTGTTTGTTTAGTTTTAAATGGAGCTCTTAATGGTTCAGACTATTTGTTTCACGAGCAGATGTCTGAATGGTTCAGACATTTGCCTCTGATTGGTTAAGCATTATACAGAGTCAGAATGGTTAAGACCCCTAATCTGCATTGATCAGACATTTGCCTCTGAACGGTTAAGCATTATACTGGCTCTTAATGGTTCAAACATCTTATTGGTTTAGACCTCTTACTAGTTCAGCACTTAACCATTCAAAAGTTGTCAAACAACCCCTTAGCATGCATTGAACTAATTTGTTGTTTATCCTAAGTAATAAGAGTTGTTAATGGACTTTATAATCATCCACGTTCAAAAGGTAGTTATTTAGCCTATTTTATAGCATTATTTTTTTACATAATATTATCATTGTAAAATATGGAACGGGTTAAAGAAAGTCTCTTGATGGGTTGTTATATACATCCATGTTTGATTATGAATCACTATATTCCACTGATGAGAATCCTAGATAGAGACTTACTTTCTGCAAATTAAAATACTCAGCTACATAAGTTTTGCAATTGTTTTGCGTTCGATTTTAAATAACGGTAAATTATGCGACTGTCTTGTGACCGAATGGGTGCATGTCTCTAATTTTGCAACTATTCTACTTTATGTTGCATGTAAGGTGCTAAAGTTATGATCATTTTCGGTCGCAAATACCCCATCCTATAGTCATGAACAATAGCCAATGTTTATAACCTTTTATTAAGGTTAGAGAGTATCAATAGATAAATATTTTAATGGTTTTCTTCTTTCCAATAAGCAATATTTTATTTTCCTTCTATTTCACCTACGTTTTGGTGATCTAAGAATAAAAGTAGAATGAACTTGTGGTTACAAAATTTTTGACATTTTAGGTAAATTGGATAGTACTTAATAAAAACTTATAAAATAAACTTGATAAATCTATTTTATTTTTTATTTTAATGTTAAATGGGGATGCAAATGCATGATAATTTCTTTTTGATGTGACATGAAGAAATGTTGGGATTCGTCAACATGGAAAAATTTACAAAAAGACATCGAAAAAAGTAATGGTCTTGGTCTACTGATGTAGAATTTATGTCTTTTAGCATATTAAGTAGTGTCTATCACTTATAAACCACGCTACCCAGCGTCTTCCATGGTTCATTGGTTGAGAAATCATCACATATAAGTATGTAATTGTCTAATTTGTAATCTGCTAGTATACTGCCAAAATTTCTTAGAAAGCATTCAACTAATTTGTTGTTTAACGAGAAAATTGTGTTTATCCTATGTAATAAGAGTTATTAATGAACTTTTTCATCATCCAAGTTCAAAAGGTAGTAATTTAGCATGTTTTATAGTATTATTTTGTACATAATATTGTCATTGTAAAACATGGAACGGGTTAAAGCTAGTCTCTTGATGGATTATCAATGTTTGATCATGAATCACTATATTTCATTAATGAGAATGCTAGATAGAGACTTACTTTGTGCAAATTCAAATACTCTGCTATTTAAATTTTGTAATCTTTTTGCGTTCGATTTTAAACAACCGTAAATTATTCGACTGTCTTGTGACCGAATGGGTGCATGTCTCTAATTTTGCAACTATTCTAGTTTATGTTGCATGTAAGGGGCTAAAGTTAGCGATCATTATCGGTCGCAAATACCCCATCCTCTAATCATCTAGTAATGAACAATAGCCAATGTTTATAATAACATTTCATTAAGGTTAGAGGGTTTATTAAATAGATTAGGTTATTGGATTTTATCACCCCCCAACTATTAGCTATTGGCCGCTGCCACCGTCAACTATCACTTTGACGCTCGTCACCCCCAACTTAACACTTAGTGTGTTCTGTCACCACGTTGATAACTAAACACTAACTATTGATCGTGTTTTATATTTTTTTGGGTGTCATAGGAATCTTAGGAAAGTTTTAGGGATCTTTGGACACCGCGAAAAGTATAGTAACAAGCTCAAAAGTTAGTGATCAGTTAACGACGTGGTGACAGAACAAAGTAAGTGTTAAGCTGGGGGTGGAGGGCGTCAAAGTCATAGTTGGGGGTGGCAGCGACTAATAGCCAACAGTTAGGGGTGATAAAATCCTCCAATAACCCTTATAGGCAAATAAGCAATATTTTATTTTCCTTTTTATTTCACCTAGGTTTTGGGGATCTAATACTAAAGGTGGAATGAACTTGTGATTACATTTTTTTGGTAATTTAGGTATATTTATAGTACTTGATAAAAACTTATACAAAACTTGATAAATCTATTTTATTTTTTATTTTTTATTTTAATGTTAAATCAGAATGAAAATGCGTGATTTTTTTTTTTATGTTACATGAAGAAATTTAATGGACTTGGTCAACATGAAAATATTAAAATAACATGGAAAAAATAATGATCTTGGTCTACCATTGATGTATAATTTGTGTCTTTTAGCATTATAATTTTTGTGTCTCATATTTAAGTCAAGCTACCAATCTCTTTCAAGGAATTCTTTTTAGTGGTTGAGAAACCATATCACAAATCTAGGTAACTATCTATAATTTGTTTTTTTGCTAGTATATTGCCTAATTTTTTTAGAAATCTTTTAATTAATTTGTTGTCTAACCGAAAATTATGGTTATCCTGTATAATATGAGTTATTAATGGTCTTTTATTCGTAAAATAGAAAAGGTAGTTATTACGCTATTTTATAGTATTATTATTTGTCATAATATTATCATTGTAAAATCTTAAAGGATATAAAGAAATTTTCAAGCTAACATCATATGTGTAGTTATTCCTGTGGATCTAAATAATACATCTTGTGTTCACTTATTTATAATATAGTAAAGATCACCAATTACACTGAGGACACACACATTCTCCATTGTACAGCTTTAATATTTATTGAGTCTTAAGCAGTGGCAACATTTCCTTCAACGCTAAGTTGCATTGTATCTTAGAATTGCAACTTAGGTCAATCACATAATACATCTAGTTAATCTATTACAAATTTTATCAAACAAATTGATACTTCAAAATTGTGGCATAACAACCTTTTACCGATTCAATTAATTACAAGGGGGCAGGGGCGTGTTAATTTTCTATTTCTTTACCATGATCTCGTTTTATACACTTGAGGGTGAGGGATGAGGATATCCAAGATACTATTTTTGACATACATTATGGCTATTACAAGTTTATGGTGATGTCACACAGGTTTAGAATGCTCTAACTACTTTTATGGATTTGTGGGTGTAGACCGATGTTGGATCATTGTGTCATATTGTAAAGCGATGGTATTCTTATCTAAGTAGTGAGATCGACCATGCATCTCATCAATGAGTGGTCCATGAAACCTTAAGGAAATAGAAGTTGTATGCGAAATGTTTCACTACGTGAAAAAGGGGCTACGACCACACTTTTGGCAAAACCGCCCTGCCACACATTTATAAAAATGTGTGGCTAAATGTTATTCATAATATTTTAAAACACTTTTAGCCACACATTTTATTATTAATGTGACCATTTATACCAGTTCAGAACCTTTAACCACACTTTTAGAAAATAGTGTGACATTTATTAGCCACAAATCGAAATGTGTGGCCAAATGTGATCTATGGCCACATATTTTTGTTTCATGTGACGAAAAAACATGTCTTTAACACCTTTAGGCACACTTTAAGAAAAAAATTGTGACATATATTTGCTACACTAGCAAAGTATGGCTAAATGATATCTACGATCACATTATATATTTTTCTGTGACCAATAACATATGTATTCAAAACCTGTAGCCACACTTTAAGAAAAAAATTGTGACATTTATTAGTCACACTAAAAAAGTGTGGTCAAATTTGATCTACGGTTACTGTATTTGTTTCGCATGACTAAACACAAAACTATTCCAAACCTTTAGCCACACGTTAAGATAAAACATCCACATTAGAAAAGTGTGGCCAAATGTATTCTACGACCACATTATATGTTTAATATGTGGCTAAAATCTAATACATATGGCCACATATATTATTTTATGTAACCAAAGGTTAGACAATAGTCACACTTAAAATTACAAAATTTAATGTGGTTTTACATTAACATTCGTCAAACAATCATCATTTTGCTTATTTTGTGTGACGAAATGTTATCAAATGTCACTAAAAAAATGTGTGACCAAATATTAAATTTACTACATCTTTAAAAATTTCCCCCCAAAATATTTAATTCCAAAACTTAAACTTCCACCTAAAATATTTCATCCTAAAACTTCCCTCCAAAATATTTCATTTTAAACTTAAACTTTCCCCCCAAAATATTTCATCCTAAAACTTAAACTTCTCCCCAAAATATTTTATTCAAAACTTTCCTCTCAAATAATATTCTTATTTAAAAAATTACATTTTTATTCCATATATAAAGAAACAAGTTTCTTGTGCATAACTACTTGTACCTTGTGCTTTGGGACTTTTTCAAAAAAAAAAAAAAAAAAAACTTGATTTTTTACTTTTAACACAAAGGTTTTAGCTTTTGCAATTTTAACCCTACATAATTTGTTTTTTTAACTTTAACCCAAAACTTTTCATTATTTGCAAATTAACTTCACAACTTTTGTCACTTATACTTTTCATCTTTGGCAAATTTTTGTTTTACGTATCGTTCTAAATTTTTCGAGTTAATACGACGCAACGAGCATGGTTCAACTTTTTTATGTTTTGTTTCAAAATTTTCAAGTTAACACGGCGCAACGTGCATGTGTGGTTCAACATTTTTACTTCTATTTTTTCATGTTTGACAGTTCGTCGCAACACGCAGATCCTAGGTCGAGTCAGTGTTGGTGGTCGATGACGGTTGTGTGACATTAGTACTATTTGACACCGTTTTATGCCCCGTCGGTGTGTGCTTTGGGGGGTTTTTCAAAGAAAAAATGTTTATGCATATGGTTGTCGTAACCTTGGCTTCGGGGGTTTTCGAAAAAAATTGAATTTTTTTTTACTTTTCACCCAAAAGTATTTCATAAATTACTTTTAACCCAAAACTATTTGTTTTTTTTTTACTTTTTACCCAAAAAATTTTATCTTAGCAATCTATCTACACAACTTTTTTTTTACTTTCAACTTTGTTCCTTTATAGTTTTCATTTTCCGTAACTTTTTTCGCTTTATGCTTGGTTCTAAATTTTGTGACTTAACACATCGCAACGTGCGTCTTTGGTTTAACGTTTTTACGTTCGTTCTAAATTTTGCGAGTTAACACGACGCAACGTGCGTGTGTGGGTGAACGTTTTTACATCGTCTATTTTTTTCCCGTTTGACAGGTTTAACACAACGTGTGTGTCCTACATCGACTTAGTTATAACTAAAGAAGCACCGCCGCATTGCGACGGGTCTCAATTCTAGTTTAATATTAAAAAACAAAAAAAAAAATCTTACTAGATATTTAATAATTCAAACTATTATTAAATATATTTTAAACCATATTTGTTTTCTTCTAAATATATGATATATTAATGTATGCATATTAATAATGGTACCGAATTTCTCGTAGTTAATTGTTTTCAGTACTGGTACTTTCAGTTTGATGCGGTACCGGTAGTTTACCGAATTTTACTTTCATATAGCGTTGCGGTACGAGTACTGTACGGTACCATACCGAGCATTTTTTGTACCAGTACCTGTACCCATATTTGATGATTTCCGGTATCGGCATTTACGGTACCGGCATGTTTGGTACCAGTACCGGTACCGAACTCATCCCTAATCATATATGTGTTAATGGGCCTTAATGGATTAAAATGGACAATAGTAGATCACACATGTCTTAATGGACTATATTGGGCCTAAATGAAGCACAATGGACAATAGTGGATCGTATATGTCTTAATGGACCTTATTGGGCTTTGATATGTCACATTGGCCAATAGTGAATCATATATGTCTTAATGAACCATATCGGGACTTAATGGATCACAAGGTCAATAGTAAATCAAAATTTCTTAATGGACTATATATGGGCCTTAATGGATCACAATGGCCAATAGTCGATAATACATGTCTTAATGGACCATATGGGCCTAAATGGATTAAAATGGCCAGTATTGGATCGTACATGTCTTAATGGACCATATTGGGCCTTAATGGACTTCCATGTCCAATACTAGATCATAAATGTACTAATGGGCTATATTGGGCCTTAACGGATCACAATAGACAATAGTAGATCATACATGCTTTATGGTGGGGTCTTAACGGGTCACAATAGACAATAGTAGACCATACATGTCTTATGATATAGCATGACTTACTAGAACCTTATATAATCCTTTAACACCCAATACAAAGCCCATCATGTTCCAATATCAATCATGAAAACTATTAATGAACCATATATGTCTTTAATGCATCATGACTGATAATACTAATACGTCATATATGTCTTAATGGCACATACAGGGCCTTAATGGAATGCAATGGACAATAGTAAATCATATACGTCTTAATAACCTATATTGGGCATTAATGGATCACAATGGACAATAAATCGATCATATACGTAATAATGGATCATGTTGGGCCTTAATTGATCATAATGGATGATAGTAAATCATATATGTCTTAATTGACCACATTGGGCCTTATTGGATCACAATGCCCAATAGTAGATCACATATGTCTTGATAGACCATACTGAACCTTATTGGATCACAACGACCAACAATAGATCGCATATGTCTTAATGGATCATATTAGGCCCTATAGGCTCATTTAGTAAACGAACGAAAATTTCCTGTTTATATTCGTTCATTTAGTAAACGGACTTTCTGCCGAACGGTTCACGAACTATACGCTGAACGTTCGGTTCGTTTATGAACCTATATATAAGTATTTAATTAAACAATATATTTGCCCAATGTGTTATAAAAAAATTAACTTTTTTCTAAATCACAATTCCATCGTTGAAATTTATATACTCTTATAATAAAAGGTCGGTGACCTTCTTCACCAATTAAATCTTGCCAGGTTTACTTTCCTTTCCTTATATTGTTTGCTTATATTAATGAATGAAAGGTATAATACATATTCCAATAATACATATTCACACACACTCTTTCTTTTGTTTTCTTTTATTTATATTTAACTTTAATTGAACATTTGTAATAATGTTTAAAAACAGTTTTCTCCTTTAATAATCTATTGAAAACAAAATAAACACGTTATAGGCATGTTACAATTATATTGTTTTTAGTTTTATATTTCCTTTTACTATACGTGCACACCGGAAAAGATCGAGTTCACACATGCTACAACGTGCGGGTCGCACCCTCAAACTTTTGATAGGAATCGCAAATCGCTATTAACCTCATATTTAAGTAAATTACACATTCAGTTCTAACTTTTGGTAATGAATAAATTTTACCCGCCAACTTTTTCTACTTAGACCACCCGTAGTGGGGCGGTATTTAAAAAAAATTTGAAAAAAACGCCCCAAAACGCCCCCCCCCCCATTACACTAGGCGTTTTTTTTTTGAAAAAAATTGTTGTTGGCGTTTTATTTAAAACGCTGAATTTGCATTGGGGCTTGAGACATGACCGTTGGCAACGGTCAATTGTTTATTTTTTTTAATTCAAAAATTTACCACTATATATATATCACCCACTTTCTCCTATTTTTTATAAAAAAACTCTTACTTTCTCTCCTACATCTTTTATATTTTATACAATCATGCATCCATTCCGACCCCCTTTTGGTGTCCCCGGAAGACCCATGAACCCGAACACAACCCAACCGCAACACACGTTTAACCTTCAAGAAATGGACCCGAGCATGTTAACATACGCGGCTTACTTGAGTGGCGCCACTCCGTTCGTGCCTCCCACCTTCGGCTATGGTCAAGCCGGCGGGTCGCAACCGTCACAACAACAAGCCGAACCCGAAACCGATTTCAATGTCGTGCCGGAGACGCAACCCGAACCGGTGAAAGAGAAATCGAAACGCGGCAGAAGATCGCATAAGAAGAAGGAAAAGGACGAACCTCGACGTAAAAAAACTACCATTAAATGGACGAAGGAGGAGAAATTCACGTTGACTCGGGCGTGGCTCGACATTTCGGAGGACCACGAAACTTGTAACTTTTATATTTTTTTTTACTTATATTTTTACTTTTATTTTTAACATACAACTTATATTTTTACTTTTATTTTTTAAATTTGTAGCAAACTTTCAAACGGGCCCCGTTTTTTGGGATAGGGTTCGTGCACTCTTTTTTAGCACGTGGGGTCAAGGCGAACATCGGGACAAAGATTCCATTTCTAGCAAATGGACCGACATCAACAACAAGTGTCATGCGTTCCAAGAAGTGTACCAACGTAACTACGATACTCTCCCGAGCGATGAAAGTGACGTCGGGGTTTTAACTACGCGTTGATCCTTGCGCAAATGCGTCGCCAAAAAATTCGAGAAAAATATGGACTCTAGATCATCTTCTTTTTTTTTAACTTTATTTTTTTTCGGTTTTTTTATTTTCTGTTTTTTTTCGGTTTTTTTTTTTATTTCAAGTAGTGTAATTTTTATTTTAAATTAATGAAGATTTTTATGTTTTATATTAAAAAAAATAATAATTGTGAAATAATTGCATGGGCGTTATTGGAATAATGCCCCACTACACCACTTTTGCAATAATGCCCCATGCTGGCTGGACTGCCACATGTCGGATAATGCCCCATAGTGGGGGCAGTATTTTTCTTAACCACTACACCCGGTCTTAATAACTTGACACCTCATTTTAGTTAAATTACTATTACGACTTTACATCGTAACGTATAACACATTATACTTTTGTTACCTATGCCTAAGCACGTTAATGTTTAAATTACTTTTACGTCTTTAACCGCTGTCTAAATTCCTTTTAAAGCTTTACACTGCAACGTTCGAGACATTATACTCTTTTTTATTATCTTTGTCTAATGATGTCAATGTCAAGAACGTAACGGGGGTAACAAAGTCAAAAACATGTAATGTCATGGGCATGTTTGGCTTAACTTATTGCTAACTTTTCCAAAAGTCCTTTTGGCAAAAATAAGTCAGGTAATCCTGACTTTTGCCTTCAAAAAAGGACTTTTGCCCTTAAAATGGAAAGCCAAATACTTCTCAAAAGGACTTTTGCCCCTTCAAAAGTCCTTTTTTCTTCAAAATAAGGAACCCCAAACACCCACCATATGTGAGCACCACACGTTAATGGCATCATCCTTACGTGTGTGACGAAGTCACAAACGCGATGTTGCCGCCGCAATGCGCAGCATTGTCAAAATTCTAGTTTCCCAAATATTTCAAACATTCCCTCCATTCCAGAATTGCCTCTTCATTGTCAGTTTATCATCTCTCTTTCGTCTAGAAGATACCCAACCAAACCCTAACTCAAACAGATACGTCATTTGTGCCTATGGAGGTTGAATGGCTGATAGCAGGCCATCTTCGCAGCGAATCGGAACCCTACATCCACAACGGTCCTTCACGACATACCTATCTCCGTCGATTATCCGTTTCATATTCGAATAATGTTGTTTCTTCTTCGTACGCGTGTGTGGTGACTAACCTAATTACGCAATTATGTAGGTTTGTCATTGTTTTAATCGAGCTTTTGGTCAATTATGGTCACGCAAGAACGCAGCCATGTAAGAACGCACACCCAGGTTCGTCATCGTTTCAATCTGGTCAAATTTTGGTCCGATTTTGATCATATTTT
This sequence comes from Helianthus tuberosus, assembly GCA_030545235.1. Classification (NCBI taxonomy): domain Eukaryota; kingdom Viridiplantae; phylum Streptophyta; class Magnoliopsida; order Asterales; family Asteraceae; genus Helianthus; species Helianthus tuberosus. Next base: position 29,093 of record JARYGA010042984.1, read on the forward strand.
GGTCTAGGGTTCATCATGTGTTTCCATTCGTAGTTCCGAACCTGCTTATTTTGGTCTAGGGTTCATAATTTGGTCAGATTTTGGTCCGATTGGGATTAGGTTACTTATTGAACCTGCTTATTTGTTCTACTTTTACACGACTGCACATATAATGAAGACTGAAGTTTGTATTTTGTAGTTCAGAACCTGCTTTTTTAACAAATTGTAGTCTTGGGTTTCTATTTTGTAGTCATTGTTTTTTTTCCCAGTGGAATTTAATGCCTACATCATAGCGATACATAGTATTTCAGAGCATTGAATATTGGTAGTATTGGCCATTAATTTTTTATGTCAAGTGCAATGTACACTGTTTAGCTGACCTGAATACACAGCATTACACAAATTCCTTATCAAATTACTTCATATGAATATAATAATATATGAATTACCATCTGGTAATCTTCATGAACAATCTATTAACTATTAACATTAAATGAAACCTCAAATACATAAATAGAATCATTAAGTTAAAAACAGTATGTGGTCATTCACTTTTGATTGCTATGTGAGCCAATAATTCTGAAGGAAAAAAAGAAAAAAATGAAATTCAAAAGAGTTTAAAAGATAATAGTTGGTGATTAGATTATTAATTGTTTTAATTAGTAGGGTTATTGGTAGCAGCTAATCTATTTATGTAAGACTATGGGGTATGGGGCGGGGGTTGGGGCGTGGGTTGGAGAGAAACGCCCAAGTCACCACCCCGGGTGGGCTTGGGTTTGGGCGTGGCCCCTTGGGCGGGAGTTTAAGGCCGGGCGTGGGGCGGGGCTACCACATGACATGGCGGAACCTCATTGGCCAAGAGCACTAGCCCTTTGAAATTGGCTTTTTTTCCACGCCACCCAACCCACGCCCCACCATACCCCTTTGAAATTGGCTTTTGGTCTTGGGTGTCCCATAGTCCACGTGTCGCACCATGCCCCCAACCCACGCCCCACCATACCCCACAGTCTAATAGAGTTGGAATTGGGTGAGATATAGTAAGGGTATACGGTGTGGGCGGCAAACCAGATTGGCAAATGGGTTTGCCGAGCGGTAACATCGCCGCCGCCCCATTTTGCCGATCGGTAAGGAAACGGAGCAGTGAACGTTTGCCGCGCGGGAAGATGACCCATTTAACACATAATTTAAAAAAAAAAAATTGAAAACAAAAAAAAAAGTTTACCAATTCAAGTGTTTAACCGTTGCCAACACTTTTCAGCATTGTTTAAACTTTTTAGATGGAATAACATGGCACCCTCTGATTGGTTGATTGAAGTTTGCCACTTTCAAGTATTTAACCACTCCCTTCACCCTAATGGTCAGTATGAAATATGAATAGAGGGTTACGGTCAATGCAATGTGGGATTTTGTGCTTTCCGGTTCATAATAATTAATAATAAAAGAGTTGAACATGTTTGTTTGTTCGATCAAGGGCCTGATTTTCCAAATGCTATTCATGAAATTATAGTTTATTATTAGACATTTTATATTATATTATATGAAATTATAACCAGTATGGTTATAGGAATAAAAGCTACTAATAAAAAAAAAAGATTAAAAGGGGTAAGTTCCAATTTCTAGCACATGTAGACTTCAAACCAGTAGATTTTGTCTGTAACAGAAGACTCATGCTATATAGGTGTGTATGATGCTTAGATATATACAGTTTTGTGACATGTTAACCTATATTGTTATTGAAGATTATGTTTTGTGGGGTTGACAAGTTTTGTAACTCTTTCTTATTGTATTCGGATGTTGCCCATTTTACCCCTCAGGTTTTTGCTAGAACGGTGATTTGTCGAGATCTTGATGTTGCTACCCGTGTTGCTCATACTGTTGAAGGCTTGCATTTCAATTCTATTGCTTTAGTCCCTACCTTTGATTTTATTAACTTTATTCTTTATCTTTTACAGGTGATCAGGTTAGCAAGAAAGGTGGTATGACAGGTGGATTTTACGATAAAAGGCATTCAAAGCTAAAGTTTATGAATATCATTCGACAAAATGCCATGGCAATCACTGCAAAGGAAAACGAACTTCAGAATATCAGATCTGAACTTCAGAATATCCTTTATACATCCAGTCAGTCTACTTAAACTAGTTTATTACATATTGTTTCTGAATCCATTTGACTCGCTAGAGATAGGTCATAACCTACGTTGACCAATTCGTATAAATACGATCAATTTTGTTACTAATACTCCTACTATTGAGACAAATGTAACTGTTTTGGCCTTGACGTTTTGCACTTATAGATAGGGAAATTAATGAAATAATTAGTGAGCAGAAGAGAGATGATGCTGCTGGCACACGAGAGATCGAAAGTTGAGCAACTTAAGCAAGATGTTGCTAATGCTAACAAGCACATAATGAACATCTCTAAGGCTCTTAAGAAGAAGGTTTCCGAGACTTTCTATTGCCAGCTTGTTGAATTAAGTCAATCTTCGGATCTAACTGGATCTAACTGTTTTGGTAATTTGTAAATTGCAGCTGAAGTTACTTGCAAACGTACAGACTCAAATTGATAAGGTCAAAGCTAATATTGCTATGAAAAGAGATGAGGTGGGAACAAAACTTGTTGATCATTTAACCCCAGAGGAAAGGGATTTACTGTCGCGATTAAATCCTAAAATAGCAGACCTCAAAGAACAGCTCATTGCCTGCAGGGCAAACCGCGTAGAGGTTTGCTGATACTTGTTACTTGGAAGTGTTGCTAGGAGTGATGCATGCCGAGACAAAAGTGTTGCTTTTGCAAGTGCTGTAGGTTATGTTGTAGTTGCTGCATCATTTGTAGATAACTTTTGATTAGTAGTTTATGTATTTAGTGTTAAAATTGAAAACGTATGTATGGATTTCGGTCTTTTATTGTTAATATCATTAATTTGGTTTTTAGGTTTGTTCCTGCTTACCACTTTTAATTTCACAAAAAATAAAAAATTAAAATTGCTAATTACACGAAAATGGCCACATAAAACTATAACCAATATGTGTGACCAAATGTTAGACAATAGTCACACTTAAATTTACATTTTTTATGTGTCTATATACAATTTGTAGCCACGCTTACAATAAATTCTTGTGACTATATAATAGTTACGGCCACACTTACAGTGAATTTATCTAATTGTTGATACCATTTAGCCATACTTATAAAGAATTCATGTAGCCGTCGATACCATTTAGCCACACGTAATGGGCCATTTGCTTGATTTCAACAACTTTTTGCCACTATTTTTTTAAATTGATGTGGCTAATACAATCTTTTTAGTGACTATATAATATAAACGAATACACTTATAGTAAATTTAAGTAACTATATAATAGTAACCACCACACTTATAGTAAATTGTGTGGCCACCGATACCATTTAACCACACTTAATGAACCGTTTTCTTGCTTACAACAACCATTTTCCCACATTTTTTTTAAATTGATGTGACTAAATCAAACTTTTTAGTGACTATATAATATAAATGGCCACACTTATAGTAAAATCATGTGGCTATATAATAGAAACATTCACATTTACACTAAACTCAAGTGACCGTTGATATCATTTAGCCACGTTTAATGGACCATTTGCTTGATTACAAAACCTTTTTTTGCCACATTTTTTTAAAATTGATGTGGCTAAAACAAACTTATTAGTGACTATATAATAGAACTGGCCACACTTATAGTAAACTCATGTGGCTGTTGCTACCCCTTTAGCAACACTTATTGGACAAAATGATTGATTTTCAGCAAGACCTTTTAGCCACAATTTAAGTTGCTACGACCACACATAAGTGAATGTGGCAGTATGATACCTACGATCACTCGACCTTTGGTCACATTTGAGCTAGAAAAAAAAAGTGTGGCGAAAGACGTATAGTCACACTTTTTTTATGTGGCCGTAAGCCTTTTTTGACGTAGTGTTTGCCTTTTGGCTTCGATTCAGCTTTGGCACAGATGGTGAAATCGGATTGAATCTATCCAAGGTAGAGGATGTGAAAGCGGATTCCTCCAAAAAAAAAGTAGCGAGTTTAGCTTTATTCAGAATAACTCACCATCAATGAAGCTAACCAGAAAAGTTGTTAAATTTACTTGTGATGAAGAGCAGGAGAATGCTTTTTAAGCATTTGAAGAAAAGTTAACTCGAGCACGTGGGTTATCATGGTTGTGTATTAAAACGCTTGATATCTTAGTTTTATGCATGTCTTTATGCATTGTGGTAAAGTGGTTGCACGTGGGTTATACTGGTTGTGTATTCAAGTGCTTGCTACCTATGGTTCATGACAATTAAAGCCCCACAAAGATAGCTTGGAATACCGTTGGCGATAAACGAATTCAAGTAGTTAATAAATCTTAGGTTAGTCAAGAGGAAACTAGTTAAAATAGTTAATATGTAGAATAATGAGACTAACTAACATAAAAACATAACTCAACTGTTCAAGAAAGAAACTTGAAAATGAAGATTCTCAAGGCAAAAACATATGGGATTAGTTATAAAAAATCAGGATTTTAACAATCCCAACTATTGCCCGTTGGCCGGCAACGGTCTCAACTTCAAAAATTCCAATTGGTGGTCCCATATTTTCACATATTGGCCTTCAATGGACCTTGACTAACAGAACCCTAACGCCGCTAGTCTCCAGTCACCGGAAAAACGTTTTTGGCCGGAAAACTCCTTTTTTGGCCGGAAAACTCAACTTTTTCGTCTCAACCTCTTTGTAACCTTATTACGCACCTTTAGGAACCTTTTCTAGTAAAAGGCCCTAATTATTAAGGTCGCTGAAAACCTCCTTTTTTGCCGAAAAACTTCTTTTTGGCCAGAAAACTCAACCTTTTAGCCGGAAAATTCAAAGTTTTCATCCCAAACCTGTTTGTAACCATAGATCGGACCTTTAAGAGTCTTTTTCCGACAAAAACGTATGTTTTTCCGATGACCGGAGACAAACGACGTTAGGGTTCTGTTAGTCAGGGTCCATTGAAAGCCAATATATGAAAAGATGGGACGGCCAGTGGTAATTTTTGAAGTCGAGACCGTCGCCGGCCAACGGGCAATAGTTGAGATTATTAAAATCCATTATTCTTAAAAGTCTAATGTGTATGAGACACGTATGGTATTCAATGATATACCCCTTTACCCAATCTAATTACTAGATAACAAGTGTTCGTTTACTTAATAATGTACCCAAAATTATTATTATTTATTTTTATTTTTATACATGTAGTACTATCTTGTTAATCCAAATATGAACTCGAAATGAACATATATTTTATTGATGTGCTTATATTTATGAAATTAATATTAGTTATTGGTGTGCATAGGTATACAATTGATTAATGGATAATTATAAAAAATAGAATGGTAAGAATTTATAAAAAGAAAAAAAAAACTTCCAAACAATATGCCCCATACGCAACAAGTCGAGTATGAGATTGTGATTGGCAAACCCCGTTTCAAACTTGCCCCATTGTCATTCCATTAGGAGCAAGCTCACCATCTCCTACTATAGTGATTAGGTTTACCCTCATCTTACACCCTACATACCATACCACACTCTAAGAGTGCAATTATTTTATATGTTTGTTTACATTAAGGGTATAAGGGGTGGTCATCTAATGTGGAGTGATAAACTCTCTACCCAACCAATCACCTCATGCCATGTCAACCTCCCTCGTGCACTCAAACATAAGGGTGGTCCCCTTGTTAGGGGTGTTCAGAATTCGTTTCGAATTCAAAAAATTCGAAATTCGATTAAATTTGATTCGATTATCAGGAATTCGTTTCGATTATAAAAAATTCGAATTTGATTCAATTCGAGTCAAGTAAATCGAATACGAATTTATAATTTCAAATTCGATTCGATTCGAAATTCGAATAAAAATTATACATTTATTTATTATTTTTAGAGTAAATTTCTATTTTCGTCCCTCAGGTTTGTCCATTTTAACTAGTTTAGTCCAAAAATCTAATTTATAACAAAACCATCCCTAAGGTTTGCATTTCTTAACGTTTTTCATCCCTAAGGTTTGCATTTCTTAACGCTTTTCATCCCTAAGAATTAAATGAAAAAACACCCTTAGGGATGAAAAGCGTTAAGAAATGCAAACTTCTGGAATTGTTATAAATTAGATTTTTGGACTAAACTAGTTAAAATTGACAAACCTCATGGACGAAAACAGAAATTTACTCTTATTTTTATATATAATACATATATAACTTTTATTTGGCTATACTATAAATTGTTTTTCAAAATTTATTTTAAGTATTAAAATTAGCATTACCAAACCCACTGCATGGCCCATAACTAAAACCTAAGTAGTAAATCTATTAGTAGATTTCTAACCCTAAAAATATTAACTTGTAGTGGTTATTCCCAAATTCTCGTTTTGAATGTTAGACTTATGGTACTTTATTTGGAATGTTTTATGGCTGCTTTAAAACTTATGTTTCATTTTAATAGTTATTTACATGTTTTAAAAGAAACTGAATCAAATCGAATTTATTCGAATTTTTAATCGAACACGAATTGGGTTTTTTATTCGAATACGAATTCGTATCGAATTGGGTAGGTTTTAATCGAATACGAATCGAATTCGAATTCAAGGAAAAATAAAAATTATTCGAGTAATTCGATTCGAATAATTCGAAAATTCGATATTCGATTCGATGAAAACCCCTGGCCCTCGTGAGGAGTCCATTTTTTTCAATTATTTTTATTTCTACAAATTATGCAATAATAATTAAAACATATTTTAAACAAAATAAAAATACATTAATTAAAAAAAGACAATACATTAAATGAAACTAAATAAAATTACTACTCTTCGGCTTGCTCGATGAGAGGCTTTTTTTTTAACTAAAGCTACTATCGCTTGAGGATAAATCATCGTCACTAATGTCGAATGGAATAAACAAAGGTATGTCATCCGCCATTTTGAAAAAAAATAGGGGTATGAGATAAGTTTTGGATGATGAGAGAAATTGTTTGATTGAGATTAGTTTTGGATTGTGAGAAAAATGGTGTGTTTAAATAAAGAAAATTTCAATTTTATTTTTTATAAGATACAACGGCTAGCCGTTTGAACTCCAACAGTCATAACCCAAAGATCAAATTCAAGCCGTGACTAGTCACCGAAATCTTACACTCACTGCGATGAAGTGAGGGTAGGCAGCGGTGTGCCTGCACGACAACCACAATCACAGATCCCATTTACCGCACCCACCCCATTCACCCTGATATTTAGAAAAGTTACTAAAAGATCATATATTGCATTTAAGCAAAGTTGAAGCCCAAATTTCACAACTTCTCCCATACAATCTCATTACATAGAACCACAATAAATAAATAAATAAATAAATAAATAAAGTGAAGTGATAAATGATAGAATATGAACACTGGTTCCATTTCATAACACACCACCATGCCAGGGAAGAAACGATGGAGTTGGCTCGTAATCGCAGTCTTAGTTCTCGTATTACTCTCAATGTTCGTTCCTCTTGCGTTCTTACTCGGTCTCCACAACGGATTTCACTCCGTTACTCACACAGTTACGTCTCATTCATCCATTTTGCCCTAATTTTGTCACTATTTTAACCAGATTTAATTCGTCCGGTTTCCGTTACCGAATTTGTAATGTTCGTTGATGTTTATTCGATTGTTTCAGAGGTGAACGCACTATTTGATCTAAACTGTTATTCTTATTTTTTTGCGTTGATTATCTCAAGTTAATTTTTGTGGTTTGAGATTTAGAGGATTATATAGGTTTAGTGAGATTTGAAGACGATTCTAGTATGAAATGATGTTTCAGAATTCGGATCTGGGATATACTGATGTGAACGTCCTATTTGATGTTACTTGTGAATCTATATTGGTCAGTGAACCGAATGTAAGACGTATTATTTGAATATGATATTCTCAGGGCGTGCTACTGAGCAAAGGAAGTCTGCTAAGGGTGCTGCTTTAAGGCCACCGTTAATTAAAGTAAGGCTTTATACTCACATTTGTTTAACTACTTACGTTAAGAAAGATGAAAAACTATGATTAAACGAAGTGTCTATCCTCTGTAATAGTTATATGATTATTATGATATTGGTTGAACATGTGATTCTCTGTACACTGACATTATCTATTTGCAGGGAGGTCTACCAACACATGTAGATGGACTTTTGAGAAATCCTGGACCAACTCTTCCAAAGGTTCATTGCATACTGCTTTGATGGTTAATACTCAACTTTTGTACTATTAGTATTAATCTGTTGAAAACTCACCAATCATGTTACATCCCAAGCTATTGTTATCCAATTAGAATCTTAGATCATGCATATAAAAGGCCTACTATAGTACTGTTCCGATTGCGCAGTGCTTCATTACCTGAATGATTTTATGCAAAAATCTGCAGCTAGTTCATTGCTTTTGACATGTTTGATATTTGAAATGATTTTTTACTTTTTTTGTCATGAACAACTTGCCATTCTAGTTTTAACTTTTGCTTAGTTATTACTATTAGAAGGAACAATTAAACTTAATTATAGTTTATGATATGTATGTGTATTTATATTTATATAAGTTAGGACTCGGATCATGATGATATGTTGTGGTGTGTATTATAAGCGGGTAAATTCGAAAACTGTTTTTTTTTGACAGTTTCTCCCGCCATAATTAACCGCCATGATTTACTAGTATAAATAAGAAAGGTCCGGCATCATTTACCGGTACCAAGACATTCAATCATTTTCTGTTATTGTTTGTCCATTCATTCACTTTTCGATTGATCAATTATGTCTAAAGTTTCCGCTGTAAACAAAACTCTACATCATCACAAAGATGATGATCAGATTGATCAAGTTTCATTGCCAACATGTGGTATCAGAGCCACGGCGACAATCCTTCCTTGTCAACACTGTCAAGATGAAGAAATCAAATTGCAGAAGAGAAATCAAAGAACAAGATTGTGCTTTTACTGCCATCGTCCCGGACACTTCATCTATGAATGCAAATAGAAGGAAAACGATGAAAACACACAACTTATCTCTCAAGCGGTAAATGCAGGAATACGAAATCAAAGGGTGTCTGCAGAAGATAGGAACGAGATGATTGTGACAGGATCAGAAGGCGGTATGTGGGGAGATATATGGTATGTCAGTCATTCATTTACACAACACTATGCCGGTAACTTAAATGTTTTCAAACGTATAAAACATTTAGTGGGGGTTGAAACAAACTCAGGGGAAAACGATTTTCTGTTTATGCGGGGCATAGGGGTTGTAGAAGTCAAGTCCAATAATGAAAGGCTGTTGATTCAAAGTGTTTTATACACGCCTGAATTAGATAGGAATGTTCTTAGTATGAGTCAATTGGCGATGCAAGGATTTACGGTCAAAAAGGCCGGAGACACTTGCAAGATATTTCCTATGTTTTCATCTCCTATCAATAACACGGTGAATGAAATAACGGGGTTGTCAAAGGAAGACGAATTAGGTCTGAATGAAAAGCAAAAGGTGATAAGGTTGAACGATGTAAATGAAAAATATAAGGAGGAATATCTTAATTCCTACTTTGAAGATTTACATGTTTCCTCCGGTGAAACGGATTGGAGTGTGATGATTATAAGGGCCTTGGAATTCAAGGATTTCAAAGATTGTATAAATCTGTTAAACATGTTAGAAGACGGGAAGTTTGTGTTTCATTACAAATATGAACTAGAAAAGAAGTTCGAAGAAATGGTGACATGGTTTGTCATAAGTTTCTTGGGTATAACCACAAGGCCTATGCCGCCGGTGATGACAGAAAACAGAAAGATAGACTTGTTAAGTCTTTATATGATTGTGGAGAGGGATGGTGGTTACAACAGTGTAACTGAAGACAATCTCTGGCCAATAATTGCTAAAGACTTGGGTTATGAATACAAGGATGGTGAGTACATGCGGACCGTTTATGCCATGTACTTGGATATTCTAGTATATTATTACAGGTTTAAAGATGTGCAAGCGAAAGCCAACAACTCAGAAAGAATGAAGGAAAAAGAAGATGTGCCAGAATGCAGCCTCGGAAGGAGTACAAGTGCCAAAGAAATCAAGGAGGTGACTGGAATGGATCACTATGCGCTTTATGCAGAAAATAGTTGGGAAGGTGCATGGAACGCACACAAGAAAAGAAGGAAGTTTAACTTCAATCAAGCACGGAAAGCTGTCGAAGAAGCCAACGAAAGCGTTCTTAAATTCGCTGCCAAACATAATTAAGTTTAGGGGGAAGTATTAGAAGGAACAATTAAACTTAATTATAGTTTATGATATGTATGTGTATTTATATTTATATAAGTTAGGACTCGGATCATGATGATATGTTGTGGTGTGTATTATAAGCGGGTAAATTCGAAAACTGTTTTTTTTTTTGACAGTTTCTCCCGCCATAATTAACCGCCATGATTTACTAGTATAAATAAGAAAGGTCCGGCATCATTTACCGGTACCAAGACATTCAATCAATTTCTGTTATTGTTTGTCCATTCATTCACTTTTCGATTGATCAATTATGTCTAAAGTTTCCGCTGTAAACAAAACTCTACATCATCACAAAGATGATGATCAGATTGATCAAGTTTCATTGCCAACAATTACTTGCGATGTTAAGTGCTAACAATTTAAATCATATTATTTAAAAAGTGTTTACGACAGTCGTATTTATATCATTTCAAAGTTAAAATGTAGGATAACCAGACACACATACATATATATTGTACATGGTTTATTACTAGTCAGGCTGATAGAACACAGAACTCAAACAAAAGTAATTGATAGATTTAATTGCTGAAAACTGAAATATTACAAGATAAAAGACCCAATTCGAGATGGGTTAATCTCCAGAAACAAAGGTTTAGAACCCTAATTTTATATAAAACATCGACAATGGAAATTAACCTAGAACATCGTACTTAACTAAGAAAATAAGGGAGGGAATGGTTATGGCCACTACTCCTGATTTTGTGGCCCACGATATTATAGCTAACTAGGATTGGGTAAAATAATGGGTTCCTAATCTGAAATGGAACTGGGCCGGGGTTCGTATCAATACATCCCGCCCGGACAAACGACTTGACCTGAAGTCGAGTGGAAGGGAATTGCCCCGCTAAGTCCCTGCATTCCAAGTCGGCTTGTAAATCTTTATTCCTAACATGAAATTCCTTCCAATTATCCATTGTTTTCTGTTTTCCAAGATTCGTAGCTTTTGATGACAATGATACATCCATATGTCCCTTCTCATGTAGTGGCAAACCATCTTTCTCATTTACATCAACATACATAATCTCTCTGTGGTGATCTTTTGATTCCTTCTCACATTGATGCATCCACATCTTAGTTTCAGACCTCAACATACATCATCAGCAACATCAACAGCTAAGATCTCTTCATGAACATTGGATCCTCTGTTTTGTCCCCTCTTTTGTCTAGGGTTAAACTGCTTTGTTTCTTCTTCAAGCTCTGGAATCCTTTCTTTACTAACCTGTTGTGACCCATTAACATCATCATCAAACACGGTGTTTCTCGTGTTGTACTCATAATAATCCACCAATGAAAACGGGTGATGGAAGGTGGTTGCTTTGGCGGTGGTGGCGATGGTAGAGTTGGTAGTTTTGGCGGCCGTGATGACGGCAGTCCCGTGTTTCGATTCCGCGGGGACATCCTCAGTTTCCTAGTCCTTGACCCGATTTGCCAATGGAGCTTGAGGTTCCTCCTTGGTGTTATTTTCATCCATCCAAGCCATCCTGATCTCTGCAATATCCTTCTTCATTTGATACACTATGGCGCCAATTCGGGATGCAATTGTGGTCAACTGGGTAGCAGGATCTGGATTCAGTGTTCCTTCAGGTTGGCTTCGAGTTTGGTATGCCATCATTTCCGATTTTGAAATTCAGAAAAATGATCGGATCTATCAAAAATTCAATTACTAGAGTAAAATTGGAATTTGAACGATTTCAATTTTTTTACTCAGAAATTGAACGTCCCCGATTTTGATGGGTGTGAGGATTTTGCGAATTCCGGATTTGGGATTTGGAATTAACAATCATAGAACAATTGGAATTGCTAGAAGAACTGGAATTTCCTGATGGTTTCAAAATCTGTAACTTCCGATCTGATTGAAATTTCCCGGCAAAGGAACCAAATGATAGAACCCAGAACTCAAACAAAAGTAATTTGTAGGACCGAGTTTCGTGACCGAAACTGTGATTATCATGATTATGTTCAAAGATGGGAAGATTAGAGACGGATGAAATACTTGCTTGTATTGATTTTGTAACATAACATAACAAGCTGGCCCGATTAACAAGCTAACCGAACCATACCAAAGGAGTACACATCCGGGGAGAGACCAAGTGGTGATCTCTCCCGGTGAGGTCTCAAACCTCCTAACACTTCCAAGTGTTGCAAATGGCAAGGGTTTTCTATTTATAGTCACACCCCTTGTCTTGCAAACACACACGGTCAACCGAATAACCCTCTCGTTTGACCACTTCAAACGAGCGGGTCTATACACGTTCGATAGACCGTTTCACTAACTATTACAAATTCAGCGTAAAATAAAACTAATCTATTCGACAAGCATCGGACACAAAATCTGCATCAACAAATTCCCCCTTGTCCGTTGCTGTCGAATGCTGAAAATGCAACTGCAATCGATCTTCAGTCAAGTATTCATCTTCTCTGTGTTAACAAATTCCCCCTTGACCGATGATCCAGGTAAGTAGTATCTTGACGCTCCTTGTAAAATATTTCCCCCTTAAAGTACACGTATCCGTGTTGGGTGTTGTGCAATTTCCTCAATTGACCGATCTTCCGCTGATCTTCCAATACTCCAACCGGCATTTGATAAGGGTTCCAATCTTTAAGAACTGCATCAAGTCTTGATCTTGTCATAAGAACTCTATTTCATACAAGCATACTACATTGATAGAGATTTCTGGTGAACTGTCTTCTGTAAACCGTCTTTGTGGAATCGACCAAGTAATGCACTTTAATCTTCAGCATCAACACTCAGGAAAGTCAGCTAGACCAAGTGTATCCCTTGCAAGCTCAACCAGCATGCTTAGTTGAACTACATCCAGATCTCATTGTCTCGCCTTTGTGAAGTTGACCACGTAATGCACTACGGATCTTCAGCATCAGTACTCAGGAAGTCAGCTAGACCAAGTACATCGTTTGCAAACTCAACGAATTGAGTTACCCCCAAATCCCTGTAAAATCCCAAAGAAACATCAAACCCAAAACCGAATCCTCCAGGTCTTCAGCCTTGAACTATCAGCTTTCATTAAGATTCCCCAGGTCTTCAGTGAACAGCGCTTTTGTAACTACTGTAGACTTTAGAAACCTGTATTTTTCCGTGCAAAACCCTTCACGCTGGCTGGAGAATTAATTAAAATCCTCAAATATGTGTCTGTGCAAAACATTCCACGCCGAACCGTTTGTATGACCAGAAAATCACAAACTCTACCACCTGTGATTGCGTTTAGAAATTTACCGAAGAAATTCAACATTTGAAAATTTTTATCCCCCCATTTCTTTGGTAAAATCTCTAAACCTTAACAGATTCTCTCCACTTCAAAGAAACTGTCGTCAAATGTTCACCAATTCCCTCCACTAAGCGGAACTGTCGTCAATCTTCATTGAATGTTCTCGGTTCCGAAAAATCACGAAAACGACTTTCTTCTTTGCATATTCTAGTTGAATAAAACGTCCCCTAGTACCCCGTAGGATCCGACTTGTATCCCTCCAAAGACTTTGTGAACTCGTTAGGACCGGTATTGACATTCTAGGTTCATTCATTCGTTACCAAATGCGAGAATATGACAATAAACAAAAAGATTTCTTCGTTGCATATTCTAGTTGATAAAGAAATTTCGCCTAGTACCCCGTAGGATCCGACTTGTATCCCTCCAAAGACTTTGTGAACTCGTTAGGACCGGTATTGACATTCTAGGTTCATACGTTCGTTTTCAAATGCAAGAATATGACAATAAACAAAATGCTTTCGAACATTTACGAATAACCGATAACAATCATAAATACATACTGACGTGCGGAAGTGAACATACCGTTATTGGTTTTTGGCCCATAGTAGTCAAGTACCAAATTTGACGTTTGCGTCGGTAACCGTGACTACCCCACATTTTTCAAAAATCAACATCTGTTTTCATCAAGCTTCATCATCTGTTTTCATCATTCTAAAGTGATTCCGTGCGCTCCCGAACCCGTACGAATTTTGACGCTGACAGTTAGAAGCGCGGTTCAAATCAACTCCGCGAATACCAACTCCACTCCGCAAATAACCCAGCTTCCATCAACGAGTCAACCACCATTATCATTTTTCTTTCATGTGGGTCTAGATATTATTATTATTATTATTATTATTAGACACACATATTCCATCCTCCTTTTTTTTTTTTTTTTAAGTGGGACCAAAAGAAAAACAAAGCTGGCAATTCACATGCTCTTGTCGACATCACCTTCTTTCTACTTTCACAATTTTGCCAACATCTATCTTGTACTTATACAGCTGTGCACCTCATTTAACCAAACATACTCCTTTGACTTTCTCTACCAAACATTCAACAATTTCAAAACTAAACCCACTAATAATTTCTGTGATTTTTCGTAAGGATTAGGCCCAAACCCAAAATCAATATTTAAGCCCAAATACTAGTTGTCATCACATTTTAGAAGGAATCCCCAAAAGTCAAACAACCCTAACATCTTTATCCCCCCATTTCTTTGGTAAAATCTCTAAACCTTAACAGATTCTCTCTTCATCAAAGAACAAGATGGAGATCTTCTACTGGTTCAGGTATACGTTGATGATATTATTTTTGGTTCTACTAATGATGTTTTGTGTAGGAATTTCGAGCGCATCATGCAGGAAAAATTCGAGATGAGTGCTATGGGGGAAATGACTTTCTTTTTGGGCCTACAAGTACAACAAACCGAGTCTGGGATATTCATCCATCAGACTAAATATGTTGGTGACATCTTGAGCCGGTTCCAGATGTCTGATGCAACGCCCATCGGTACCCCATTGCCGCAAAATCACGGAATTACTCCAGATTTGAAGGGTGAAACTGTTAGCCCCTCATACTACCGCGCGATGATCGGATCTCTTATGTACCTCAGAGCATCAAGACCAGATATAATGTACCCAACGTGCCTGCTTGCCAGATATCAAGTGAACCCGAAGGCCTCACATCTTGCAGCTGTAAAAAGGATTTTTCGTTATTTGAAGGGTTACCCTGACACCGGTCTATGGTACCCTAGGGATAATAACTTTGACTTGATCGCATTCAGTGATTCTGATTTTGGCGGATGCAAAATCGACGGCAAATCCACAACGGCTGGATGTCAGTTTTTGGGAAATCGCCTAGTCACATGGCAGTGCAAGAAGCAGACGTGCGTCGCTACATCAACATGCGAAGCTGAATACATTGCTGCCTCAAGTTGTTGCTCCCAAGTCCTATGGATCCAACAACAAATGCGCGACTACGGTTTTGAATTCCTAACTACTCCTATTTACGTTGATAATTCTGCTGCCTTACAGATCACTAGAAATCCTGTGCAGCATTCAAAGACTAAGCACATCGAAATTAAGTATCACTTCATACGTGATTGCTTTGAGAAAAGGCTAATCGATGTTGCTTACGTCCACACCGATGACCAACGTGCCGACCTTTTTACCAAAGCATTTGACAAATCAAGATTTGACTATTTATTATTGGTAAACGGCATTAAGGTCAAGCAAGAGTAAAACCAACATCGGAAAATCATTTTTGTATATACCTTTGTGTTTTAAATTTATCTTAGTTTGTTGATTTTAGGGGGAGTAAATCCAAATTTGAAAATTCAAAAACATCGAAAAATTTCTAAAACACAAAAACAATAGAAAAACAAAAATGAGTTTCCTGGCGAGCAAAAGAGAAAATGATAGTACATCAGTGGTCTGTCTAAACCTCTTTAAACCTAAAATGAAAAACGATAAGTAGCTCTATATAAGATGTATCGGTAGGCTCACAATCATTTTAAAGTGTGCAGGGTGATATAAACTTAAATCCGACTGAAGACCAGGTGGGAACCATTCATTGGCATATGGTCTTGGTACCGAAATTTCGTTTGAGAGATTGCCGAGGTTCTGAGATATTCGGTCTTTATGCTGCTTATCATCTGGGTATCATGGTTGTATCTTTTACCGAAAAAATAACGGGGACGCAAGTCTAGATCGTCCATGATACCATACATACGTGTACATATTGCATACGACCTCAATAAGTGATCAACAATCACATGTCCCCACAAATAAGTGATAATATATCACATTTATCCGGGAGTCAAGTTCGTCTCTCTGCTGTACGAAAGTACTGACCTGTTCACGGACTTGCTCATGTGCCCTCATGCATCGAAAATCAAGTTCCTCATCAATAAGTGATTCTATCACATAGGGCTTGTTTTCATTCAAAATAAGTGAGAATCTCACATCATATACGGTCAAACAGATGATAATCGGTATACTCACCGGTAAGATGAACCCTCGTGCATACCTTGATACGGGAATGTGTCGTGATGTGGATGAACACCGGTCGGTAAGTATAAATCATACCTTAACGTATCCCCTCGCTATGATTACATCTGATAAGTTGAGCTTAAGTGGACAACAATACCGATAATTGTTATAGGATGCTTATCTTAATGTTAACTAATTGAACAACAAGAGCGTTTTGGCATGACCGTAAACTGATATGATTCTCTTACCCTCGAAACTCGCAAAAAGAATGTCTGTAAATATTTATTTAATGCTTTCAGTTTCTGCACCTTTGTATATATTTATTTACTGCTTTCAGTCTTTACATTTGAAATATTCAAAATACCAAAAAGATTTTAGGTGTGTTTTAATATAATCTTTCTAAAAAGCCAAAAAGATTTTATTTCTATTTTATTTTCGATCGTACGATGTTGGATCTCGAGTCTTCGTTACCTGAAACCTGATTGAAAACTGAAACGACTAAATCTTCATAAACGGTCGAAATTTGCAAGTGTTGAAAGTTAAAATTGAAATTGATAAAATACATTAAACTTTCAAACTGTCGGACGGTGTTTGATTAAACAATGGTCACATGTGTGTCGTTTGCTTATGATATTCCAGGCAGTTGTTCTCATTACGCGTTTAGATTTCTTGCATGTGCAGATTCTAAAGGCAAGGAGAACATGGTCGATGACAAGCTTCGGAATGAAGACACGACGTGAAGGCACTCAAATGATGAAGATGATCGAGTTGCCGCTGACCATCATCAATACCACAAGGATCTCAAGTTCTAAAGATCAAGATATTCACGAGCATAACTCAAGGGGGAGCTTATGTTAAGGGGGAGTTTGTCAACACACTTCCTACATGAAACGGGGAGTTTGTTGGTACACTTTCTGCTTTCAAGACGTGAAGACTTTAAAGATCCTCCGACATTGAAGACTTGAAAGGACGTCAAAGACTTGAAGACACGAAGATCGAGACAAAGCTACAGCCAAGGGGGAGTTTGTTGGTGCACTTGTGTCTGTACTTTGTCTGTATTTTGTGATGATACCAAACGATGTCTTTGTTAGTCTTGTAAGTTTGACCAAGTCAACCATCCTCCTGGTTTGACTTGGCCAAACAGTTAGCACATTGTCTGTAACATGTTTGTGTCGAAGGATGGGTCATCGAAGGATTGTTTATATCCTTCGATGATGAGCTCGAAAGATAACCTTCGATGGATGTTGATGGACCTCGAAGGATATCATCCTTCGAGGTATATGTGATCCTTCGGTAGGTTTCTGGTCGATAGATGATCCTTCGATCAGTCTACCTGATCCTTCGACCAGACGATCTGTCTTTGGGTATAAATACCCATGCATTGTGTTCACTTCATTTTTAGACACAGAGACATAGAGAGACAGACAGAAACAGAGAGAAGCATTCTGTTGAGAGCACACACACACACACGAGTGTTTTAGAGAGTTTGCAAAACACATTTGTAAACATAGCTTTGTAACCGAACCTTTCTTCGTATTAATACAAGTGGTGTTAATCGGTGAAGATTGTGTGTTGTGTTTGTGCTTGTTCTATCTCGGTTTGCATTCTAGCTTGGATTCCGCACTTGCTAGTGTGTTAGACATAACAAGGAATAGGTTTAACCTCAACCTCCGAGGGACCTACATAATTGATAGATTTAATTGCTGAAAACTGAAATATTACAAGATAAAAGACCCAATTCGAGATGGGTTAATCTCCAGAAACAAAGGTTTAGAACCCTAATTTTATATAAAACATCGACAATGGAAATTAACCTAGAACATCGTACTTAACTAAGAAAATAAGGGAGGGAACGGTTATGGCCACTACTCCTGATTTTGTGGCCCACAATATTGTAGCTAATTGGGCTTGGGTCAAATAATGGGTTCCTAATCTGAAATGGAACTGGGCCGGGGTTCGTATCACAGGCATAAAGGAAAAAAAAGGAGGTGTTCAATTAAGCCGGTTATTGGTGGTTTATTGACCTTTGTAATCTATTTGGGCTTAGCTAGACCCACTTACATTACAGAAGATGTCAAAGAAAGTACAAATGGAAAACGGTTGCTGTAAATAAAAATGGGCCCCTTAATGGGATTTTGCTTTTTTCGTTTTTTACTACCGGATAGGTGATACACAAAACGTGATCTCTCCAAGTTTTGTTGTCGCTACTTAGTTTTTTTAATTCGTTTAAATGGGTTTAGATGCGTTAAATGGCAAATGGATATAACTTTTTAACTGGTTTAACTGAGCTTTAAACAATGATCATGTGTGCATAGCACGTAAATTTGAGATTTGGCTATGCTCTTATTCCAGCCTGCTAATGAAGTTCTGACCTGCATGAAGTTGGCAAAATTTTTATACAAGTTTTAAGAAAGAATCATTAGTAGATTTGTGAGGAACTTGGAACATAGAAGAATATGGCAGCTTTTAATTAAGCACCTCTTTTGAACATTGTTCTAAAGTGGACATGAGAATATCGTTTGTTTATTTATTTATAACTTCCAACACATTCTAAAGCTAATTGTATTGCATACACTCATTGCCTTGGTTGTAAACCAAAAAAATGTTATGCCTGGGATTCGAACCTAAAGTTTCGGGTTCCAAAGTCCAGCGCTTTAACCACTACGTTAAACACTCGTATTGTGGTTTTCTATGTCAAGATAACTTCATATATAATTTTTTTATTTATTTTTGGGCCTGAGGACCTAGTGGGCCCTGTGTGGTTGACCACCTTGCACTAGAGTTACCTATCCTGTCTCTTGGATGGTCAACTTCTGAAGATAAGCTGTCTTTTTTTAAATGCATCATATCAAAGAGTAATGATTTTTACGTTGTATTCTATTCGTTCAGTATGAAAAGGCTGCATCTGTGTTGGCAAGCCATGATCCTCCTGTTACTTTGGCGAAGGTTGATGCCAATGCCGAAGAAAACAAAGGACTTGCAGAACAATTTGAGATACAAGGTTACCCTACAATCAAGATCTTGAAAAGCGGAGAAGTTGTTCAAGACTATAAAGGCCCTAGTGAAGCTAATGGTATAGTTGAATACTTAAAGAAACAAAGTTGGTCCAACATCGTTTGAGATCAAACCTCCTGAAGATGCAAGCAGCCTTATAGTTGGAAAGGTCTTTCTGGTAAGCTTTTTTAAACTGAACTCACTTCCTCGCTACTTTTGGACTTCTTACCCATGACTTAATTTTTTATTTGCCATTTCAGGTAGGAATCTTCCCCACATTATCTCGGGAAGAGTTTGAAAACGGCACCATTTTAGCTGACAAGCTACGTTTGGATTATGACTGTGGCCACACTACAAAAGCTGAACTCCTACCCTGCAGGGAATCATCAGTGACCACCCCAACCATTCGGTTTCTTAAGCCATTTGATGAGTTGTTTGTCGATTTCCAGGTACCGCCAGGGGTATCAAGAATTTGAGAATTTTCTTATTATGTTTACTGTATTACTTGTCATCATTCGGTTAACATGTTTTATTGTTTTTCAGAAATTTGATGTTGATACTTTGAAGGGTGATCATGTTACCAATGTATACAAGGGATTTCTTGAGTCTAATAATTCTTCAAAATGGTGTCACAAAAACTTTATTAATTACCATGTATAATGGTAAGTTTTTTATGATTTTAGAGAAGTGTTAAAGTCCATTCTTTTTTATAATGCTTTACAGTCTTTTTATCTTCAATATTTTTTTTCTTTTTGATGGTACTCAAACTCAAGAGAACAACTAAGAAGAATAGTACGACTGGTATTAGCCTTAAAATCATGCAAAACCGACACGCATATACTTTCTTTTCTTTTATATTGTTTTTGACATTCTTCATGTTACCATTTAAAAATCTACTTAAAGTAATTGCTATTTTTTTTGGCATAACATATGATCTCTATTTATTAAAATCTCATTTTTTTGGTTTTAAATGACTAATGTTTTGTTTAAAATACTTGTCTCATTATACCATTAATATGTCCGTCCAACGGACGGGTATAGAACTAGTTAAATGAATATAACTACAACCATATCCTGTAAATCTTACAAATAGCAAAGCTATTAGTTGGGTCTTGGGAGGGTGGGATGTATTCAAACCTTACCCCATCCCTGGGACAAAGAGACTACTTCCAGAGAAACCACCGGCTCCAAGTCGTCACTGCAAGAAAACGAGGCAATAGCGGCGACACCATGATTTACGCGGCGACATGTAGCCGCTAAAGGGAAGCCGCTAAAGGTTTTCCACTTTTAGCGGCGACATGACGTCGCTATTAGGCCGACACTATATGATCTCGTCGCTAATACCTTCCATCAATAGCGGCGACACATGTCACCACTAAAAGTCTTTTTTTTTTTGCTGCATTTATAATATTTCCGGTTATATACAAATCTGCCAACACCCAAAACAAGAATTAACAAAATATATAACAAAATCAAGAACAAATTCAACTTAAACAAACAATACTAACCGATTTGGAGTAGATTTTGGTGAAATTGATGAAGATTAGCCGATTTTAGGGGAAAACCCGTGAGAGAGTTGAAGGGTTTAGAGGGAAAATGAGGAAAGAGGGAAGAAATCCCGCTTTTAGCTGATGGTTCTGCGAAAACGTAATAGGGGCGACATGCGTCGCCGCTATTGACTACGTTAAACCCCAGCCGCTAGATCAAGATAAGAAAAGGATGGCTGGGGTTTACTATGGGACACCGTGTTCCGGATCGACCAATAGCGGCGACATATGGCCTATCGCCACAATTAGTGTCGCTGCTATTACCCATTATTCTTGTGGTGGTAATTAAAGAATATAAACCACAAATTTAGTATACCTAGAAGCCAAACGATCCATCCTCAAACACAATCAGAATGGTCAAACGACTCAGGAAGTGGCTTAAACTCATTATCAAATAACAAACCGTCATCGATCTTGTCATCTGCATTGTGCAACCAACTCGTTTTCTTTGATCTTCGAATAGGTTGACCTCGGTTTCATAGATATTTGTTATGGGTCGAGTCGTCAATGGACCCTAGTGCACTTGAGATTCTTATATCTACTCGAGAAAAATAATGCAACTGAGTATTGAAAATAAAGTAGGGCTGAGCAAAATTTGGTCGGACCAAGTAATTCTGATATCTGACCTAGGATCAAATCCATTAAGCATTTTTGGTTCGGTTCTCGGTCTTAATTTTGGGGCGAATCTGGTTTGGTTCAGTCCAACTAAAAATGAAATATGAAACATCATAATATAAAAATTTACATATGGTCCCACCGGCCCACAAGAGACCAACTCAACCAGAAAAGACCGAGACTGACACAACCTATGTTGGTTTTGATTTTCCAGAAATTTGGGTTCGGGTTTGGTCTAGTTTCAACCCGACTTACACCCTAAAAATAAGTATATTAAATATTTTGAGATAAATGAATTGTTATAAACCACTTTTTGTTCAATTTAAAATGTTGTACGTACTATTTTTTCATTTTCTCGAGTTAAGCCCCATGTTGCGCGTGTGTCTAGGTCGCTCCTCTGCGTGTTCGGTGTGGAAATTTATTTCAACAATTCTAATACCAGTTGATATGGATACAAAGAATATTGGGAAAAAGGATGAAAGATATGAAGATTATCATAGGCTTACAATTCAAATTAAAATAACAATGAAAAATACACACCAACTTGTAGGATCGATTTCGGACCTAAACGAGTCGCGTAGAAGAGTCTATCTCATTTTGAATGGCGGAAACATACAAAACGAGTACAATTCAGCAAGAATTCAATTTAAACTGTTGATTCTATTAATCTGAATGACGTTTACAAGCAAATCAACACTTCGGCAGCACTTCGTGGCTCACCGGAAGACAATGCCTAGAACATTTTTTAACTGTCGATATTATTGATATAGAAGACGTTTACAACCTGTCGACACTTCGGCAGCACTTCGTGGCTCACCGGAAGACAATCACCTAGAACTATGTGTGAGATTCGCTCATGATAACTATATATAGGAGATCAGGTCCGCTTATAAAGACATGACACAAAAGCGGACCTCATTTTGACATATAAGCGGACCTCACTTGACACATGAGCGAACCTCACTTGACACATGAGCGGACCTCACTTGACAAATGAGCGAATCTCATTTTGACATATGTTGACCAAAATCTAATTTAACAATCTAAATCTTTTGTCTTCTAGTGCAAATCATGCAAACAGATTGTTATCTTCACGTAGAGTATGTTGTTGATGATGTATGCCCTAGTCACTTGGATGATGTCATCATTAAGAATGATGACATCATTCTGGTTCCGAACTGCAACGAACCCAAGACTCGATGTAAGACGAAGACGACAGATGTGTGCACCAACAGACTCCCCCTCAGATGTTGACGAGTCTTACATGTTGAGTCTTTGCATCTTCAGTCTTGACCAGTCTTTGAGCTTCATTCTTTCTCTCAAAATTAGCAGACTCCCCCTTGCAATGTGCTGGCATTCCGTTAGTTCTTCAGCATCATCTGCTTCAGGATCGTAATCTGGCTGATTATTTTTGAAGTTGTTCCAAGATTGCAACCTGACTATCATCCATCTCAGGATCATCAATCCAGCTCAAACTTAAACCTGCACAAACACACTCTACCTAAAAGTAAATTTTACGTATTTAACAATTCAATGTAAACACTCTGAAATAATCAGACAACTCCCTCTCATAAACATAACCAATCACTCTCCATCAGATCACATACATGATGAACCACTTGTTGATTTAAAAAACATATTTTGACATTTAATATACACTCCCTCTCACAACAATGTCATCAA
>JARYGA010042985.1:0-87845 GCA_030545235.1 Helianthus tuberosus
AATAGAATGAACTCGAGGCTACATCGCCTTGTTCATTCGTGTATAAGTTATTTCCTGCTGCATTGGTTATCATTAGCTTGACCCGCAGAGTCCACCAGGATTCCTGTGCACTACAAGTCGTTATTACGTGGGCCCCCGTAATAATAAATTGTCTTGCACAGTTACCCCAAATTTTCTCTTGTCCAAGCAGATGATCAATCAAGGAGTAACAGTAGGTGCATTGGCATGAACAGGGTCATGCTCCAATGCGGGGTCAGGAGTAGCGCCTGGCTCAGGGGCCATGACTGGCTCCGGATCAAAAACTCCATCTCAAGATCAGCTGGATCACAAACACAAGGGGTTACAGGATCCTCCAAGGGCTGGTCTAAGTGTATGATCTCAAGGTCATGGTCTGGATCAAAACTAGGTGGAAAAGCAGGATCAACCTCAATATCGTGATCAAGCTCAAAGCTGTGGGCGGGATCCGGTGCAGCTGATGATGCCATATCAAGGTCGACGTCGTGTGAGTGGTGCTGCATTCCCTGTATGTGCGAAGATGCGGATGTCAGAAACTCAAATGAGTCTGGGATAGGGGAATGGACATGAGTTTCCCCTACAGGAGCGTCCGCATGCAGTAGTCTAATACCAGCAGCAATAGGGCCCTGCCCTCGAATGGGTCCTCCTCCAGTAGATCGTTACCGTCGTCAGAGGCCACGTCGGGAGGGGGGGCATATCAACAACAGGATAAGCGGCAAGGGGGCAAATTCCCAACAAGATGGCCATCAGTAGGCTCTGCTACGACTTCAGGCAGCGCAAAAGGGCTGAAAGTCGTCATTGTCTGTGCCGGTAGTATCGGAAATGTACACCTCGTGCTTCTTTGAAACTATGTCGTCTGACACTATGGCCATGGGATTCGTAGTGTCCATCTTTCTAGTATATGATGAAAGCATGATGTTTGTAACACAAACGCATATACGTATAATAATTAATCATATAATCAGTTAATCACATAGTCACCAAGTACGCATTCACATAATTCTCCTAGTTTCACTAGCCTCCCAGTCTCGAAGACTGCTCTATCCTCCACCTCGACCACTCAGATCGAGCCTCGGTCCCCTTGACCGAGCCTCAGCCTTTAAGACTGAGCCTACTCTTCCTAGCCTTGCTAGCCAACTACCTTGGTCACCTAGACCAAGCCTCGATCCTCCAGACCGAGCCTCAGCCCTCCAAGCTGAGCCTATAATAAATCAACGTACTCAACTACCTCGGTCACCTAGACCGAGCCTCGATCCTCCAGACCGAGCCTCCGCCTTCCAGGCTGAGCCTATAAATAATAAAATGTGCTCAACATTTGTTTGTAAAAAGTTTTGGATCTGGACTTAAGTGGTATGCAGTAAAATGTTTTCGTGAGAGCCCTAGTGATCATAGTCTAGACTCGAGAAAGAATCCTAGTTCGCTATGATCAGAGCTCTGATACCAAGCTGTCACACCCTGGCTTTGCGGAAGCGTGGTTAATTTGGTGTGACTTCTTAATACCATAGCTTAATCATAACAAAGCTATATGAGTTAAAAACATGCAAGATCATCCATTAAGTTTTGAAAACCAAATACAGTACCATTGTTTTAACGGGAACATACCCTGACAACCATAACCTTGTTCAACAGACATTACAAACTTAAACATAATATAAACATGGTTTAAGGATTGTGTCTTGTCCAGGAAAGAGACACATCCCCTAAACCCCGGATGACCTCGGAAACTAGTGCAGCGGAAAACATGCCATACCGTGCCAGATCTCGTTAACTTCCTGAAATACATGTAAGTTGAAAAATCAACAATAATGTTGAGCGAGTTCATGTGCAAGTGAGTAAGTAAAACACTTGTAAGTATAAAAGTTCCCTGGTATGTAGCGGTGTAAGGAAAAGAGATCACCAATGGTTTGCAAGGCCATTAGCATGTGTGAAATGCAAGTAGGAAGACTCAACCCTAGCCGATTTATGCGTCGGGCAACCAAGTCACTCAAGGTCCGTTCTGTTGGTCCTCTCAGAGGTCCGTTCTGTTGGGCCTGGAGTTGGGCTCGCTACACCCAGATAGATCTACCGCTTAAGTCCCTCGGTGTTCTGCCTACCCATTCACATGATCTAAGTAGTAAACCTCCTTACGTTAACATACCGTGTATAATAGTACTTGTAAACAAAGAAACATGTATTTCACCCCCGCAGTTAAGAAAACTGAAAACAGTTAGAGAAAAGGGGGACATGAACTCACAGTGAAGCGTCTCTACCAAGTGTCTCCTGTTCACGCAGCTGTGCGACGACCTACAGGTGCTAATTCTATTAGACGTACGGCCGTGCCTTAGCTTTATAGTTTAAGTCTTTGGGAAATAGTTAGGCAACTATTTCGTGTTTACATTTTGTATATACTTGGTAATTAAACTCCTTCCCAAGGATGGGAGATACAATACATGTGCGTAAGTTACGTTTTTCAAACGAGTGGTAATATAACTACCGGCGTAACTTATATATTCATGGTGAACGCGTTCGTGTTATTTTGGAATCGTTAACGTTTGTAAATATTATTTTTACTCTAAAAATAATATTTATGTATTTTCACAAAATAATCATAAACAGTGTGTGACCATATATATTTATCACGTTAAATCTTGTGAAAATCCCACCTCTGAATATTTAGTAAATAAAGTCATGGCGAAATTTATATTTCGAAAATATGTCAAAATAATTCTAACACTTGTTGTGTAAATAACTCTAAGTGTTAGGTTTTTAGAAAAAATTCGCCAGAGTTTCCTCTGTAACTGGAGATGGCCACGCTTTCAAGCGTATCATTTTCTTCTAACAAATCAAATCAACCAATGTTCTCAACATTAACAAAAAACTTTTCAACATTTTAACTAGTCAAAGATAGACATAATCGCAAAAATATACGAACTTGTGGTTTGTCTAAAAATATGTAGTAAATCTCTTTACTTTTACTAGATTTTTTGTGTAAATAATCCGATTTCGTAAAAACCTTATTTTTAGAGGAAATCCATCTTTACAACTTCTAGTAACACTTGACAAGACTAGTCCTTTGTCGGATCTTTTTATTTCACAAGTGTTTACATACTTGTGGTTTATAAATTCATGTTTGTTAGTGTAAGATCCACCCTTTAAAATACATGACTTCTTTGATATGTGGTTCTTTGAAAATACCACTTGCAGATGCGTAGATCCGCTTGTTTTAAACACCATTGTACAAGTTAAAACACTTTTACACAGATAAAACATTTTTACACAAGTTCATGTTTCATGTGTGGTAGAGTTTCACCTTTTAACCCTTGTATTATCCAAAACAAGCTTATGTTAAGATCAACGATCTTACCAAACCGGGTTAGACGGTGATCCGAGCTACCACAACATAGATCGGGTCTAAATAACCATATATTTCAAATACTACAACTTTTACACAACTCATAAGCTATTAACCACCAATATTAGCATTTTAAGTAGACTTTTACGTTTCAAAATGCAAGATTTAGAGTTTTAACCATCATACATCTTATTAACCGCTTTAGAATAGTTTAAATACGAGTTTTAAGTGCTATACCTCTAGCTCGAGGCTAGGGAAGATTCTTGACGAACAACGGGTGGATAAAAGCAAAGCGGAGAGGTCCTTCGCGTTCCGTTTGCTCCAAGGCTCCTAATACGTGACCTTTGTTGTTTGTAGATGCTTGGAATGACAAGAACCAAAACCGAAAGTGATGGATAGGGGAGGGGGGTGTTCGGCCGTAAGCCTTGAGAGAGGGAGAGAGTGGTGAGAAAGTTGTGTTAAGTGATGAATGAACTTTGGTGTATTAACAAGTTACTTATAGGCAATTAGAAAGATTATTAACCAAAGGAAATTGTGCTTTCTAGATATGAGACAAAGAGGATTAAAATAATCAAAGTGTGCCATGTGTGTCTCCCATGGTTTGGGGCCGGTTAGAGAAGGGGGGGGGGTCTAGTTCGAAATCAACTAGCCATTAGGTAAATAGTTTGGTTAAATAAGTTAAGTTAGGGATTAACTTGGTTAGTTATGTTTAGTGCTTTAAAGCGGGTGTTAGGGTATTCAGAGACCCTAACTGGCTCAGAAAAAGATAGATAGTGAAAATAATAATATTTTCATGTTTCGGGTAAAGTCCGGTTGTTCGGTTGGATAGTAATCCGTTAAAGCGCTTAACAAAGCTTTAAAGTGTCGTTATCAACATTTTTAGTGACACCTATTATTCCTGACACTTTGGAAAGTGTCTAGTGTTATTTTTCTCATGTTCTGGCACTTTATTAGTTAGCTAAAAGCTGAATTATTTATTAAAGTGCTGT
The DNA here is from genome assembly GCA_030545235.1 of Helianthus tuberosus. Lineage (NCBI taxonomy): Eukaryota > Viridiplantae > Streptophyta > Magnoliopsida > Asterales > Asteraceae > Helianthus > Helianthus tuberosus. The sequence continues at coordinate 4,336 of JARYGA010042985.1, forward strand.
GTTTTGTACTTAAAGTACGTTTTAGGCACATCCAGTCACTGTGACTTATCCCTAGAGACGCAGTTCCACAACCCTTGTATCCCTACACTCACTACTAGTGTATCCAAATATCTCAGGCTCTTATAGGCCTTGGAGGCAGTGTTTGCCTGGTGCTGGCTTTATCAGCATTTTCAATAGGTTATCCGTGTATTGTGCTATTGTGCTTTTTGTGCATCATGTTTGTCACTAAGGTGCCGTATGTAAATAATGTAGTGACAGCAAGCAAGTATGATGCAAGTAAGTACATGTATCAGTATTCAAGTAGCAGTTCATCAGCTAGTTCAAGCAAGCACAGTAATTAGTCATTAATTAAGTCGTACGGATACCTGGTTTAGTGCGGGTTGTCACACATGCAACCTAAACCTTCGGTTTCCAAATGTCATGTCAACCGTTCCTGTTTTGCAATCAATTTGAGAATTTGCGGTTGCTAAGAACGGTCGACCCAAAATCACCGTAGGTTGCTTGGTTGGGTCCTTGGCCACATAATCAAGCACCAAAAAGTCCACCGGATAGTAAAAATCCTCAATTTTTACTATCACATCCGAGACAATTCCACGGGGTAGTTTGGGTGTCAAATCGGCTAACACCACGGTGGTGTTTGACGACTGAAGTGGGCCAAACTCGTATTGGTCATACAAACTACCCGGTAGAATGTTCACGCTAGCACCAAGATCTAGAAGTGCCCGGTTGATTTTAAAATCGCCTACTTGAATTGAAATGATAGGCGCACCCGGATCTTGGAGCTTAGGTGGAAGTGCACCCGAAAGAATCGAACTCACATTCTCGGTTAAATCTATTTTTTTAGAAATTATGAGTTCGTTTCTGGGTACACAAGTCTTTCAAGTACTTAGCATACGACGGTAATTGTTTGATTGCAACCAAAAGAGGTAAATTATTGTTTACTTGTTTGAAAATTTCCAACAACTCTTCTTGTTGTGGACCTCTTTTGTTTACAACCTTCTTCACGGTCCCTTCAATGCTTCGGGATAAGGGGCGGCATTAGCCTCCACACCCTTTTCCTTAGCTTTAGGGACGGGAATGGTCACAACGGGAGTGTCATTTTTAATTTTTAAATTATTTTTGTTTTGACCCGTTTGACCATCCTCACATTCATCCTCACTAGCATCTTCCACCACCCCTTCAACAAACTGGGGTGATGGTGTTTTGACACCATTATCTACGACTCGACCACTACGTAAAGTTATTTTATTAATTGGTACCTCACGTGTGTTCTTCGAGCTTGACCCTTGATGCTTAGGGTTCACCGTAGTGTCACTTGGAAGCTTTCCCATGCTTCCCCTCATTTGAGCCATTTCCTCCGCGAGTTGGCCCACTTGCTTTTCCAACGCCTAATGGGATTTATCTCGTACCTCAAACTCTTTCTTTATCTCTTGATTTGAATGGTTGATAGCATTCATAATAGCATCAAGTCTAGAGTTTAATGAATCATCACCTTGAGAGTTTGAAGCACCACCCCCATTTCCACCTTGGTTGTAACCACGTTGATAATTGCTTTCACGATTTTGATACCCTTGGTTACCCCCTTGATTGTAATTCCTTTGGTAACCCCCTTGGTTACCACCTTGACGATTGTTATAGGAAGAACCACCTTGAATGCCCGATTGAAAATTCGGGTTCATTTGATTCAAAGCATTGCCATATCGGAAGTTAGGGTGATTTCTCAACACTACGTCAAATGTGACCTACGGCCACACTTTTTCAAAAACCCCTAAGCCACTTTCAAAAAAATGTGTGGCTAAAGGTCATTAATGACTTTTTAAAACCTCCTACCCTATTTTTAGGAACATATTTTATTTATTCATGTGACCATTGTATGACAATTCAACACTTTTAGCCACACTTTAAGTAAATAATGTGACATTTACAAGCCACAACTTGAAAAATGTGGCCAGATGTGATCTACGGCTACATATATTTGTTTCACGTGACCAAAAACACATATATTTGACACGTTTAGCCACACCTTAAGAAAAAACTGTGACATATATTAGCCATACTAGCAAAGTGTAGCCAAATGTTATCTAACATCACGATATTTATTTTCATGTGACCAATAACAGGTGAAGGCGCCCTTTACAAAGCTACTCGAGCTCGGCTCGAAAAAAGCTCTAATGAGTCGAGCTTAAACGAGCCCGAGTCTAAAAAACAAGCTCCTTTAGTAAACGAGCCCATTCCCGAGCTTCGCTTATTGAGCTCGAACTGGCTTGCAAACTTAAACGAGCCTATTGTTTATATAATTTTTTTTTACTGTATTAAATAAATTTTCAAATAATAATAATAAAGTTATGAAAAAAATAACTAAGTGCTTCTTTTAATCATGATTATTCATGTGTATTAAAGTTGACTACCAAGGTTCTCGGTATTAAACGTCTTCAATCTCAGGTCAAAATAAGTTAAATAAGTGCTTTTTTTAACTATGATCATTCATGTATATTAACTTGTAGTCATCCATTTTCTACAGTTTAATGACTTGCAACAATGTTACTTACAAAAATGGCGTCAACTAGTGAATCCATCACAGAACCACGATAAAAAGGATGTTGATGTCATGCAAAGGGAAGGCTATAGTTCAGCTTTGTCTGATTTTCAATCTGTGCCGTCTTCATTTACACAATACCGGTACCTATGAATATGACCATTTCTATGTTTGTGTAGCAAAATTGAAATAATCACTAATGTTTATATTTCTCAATTAGTCGACTAGAAGGGTGATCGCAGAACTTAGAACTTAGACATGTAGAGCTCTATTATTCAGCTAACATTTATCGAGGTATGTAATATGATTGCAGGTGTATGTCATTATTTTTATAGTTTATTAGAACATGAGGATATTTATACTGAAATTTTCATTATGTGCTTTACTACACAGCATAGAATTTGATCAGGATGATGAAATTTTTGCTGCTGCTGATGTTTCAAGGCCTACAAAAGTTTCTAACATCTCAACGGTGAGCCATTTCTATCTTTGGATTTTTGGAAAATATTGTAGTACTGTACACGCAGGTGATCAAACGCTGAAAATCCCATGATTTTTGCTAATCATCTATAATAAATTGCTTTTTTCAGATTGTTAATGAACCCTAGAAGCGCACCGTCCTGTAGTTGAACATCTTCATTTCTGGTATATAACAGTCTTTAAACCTACTACTGCATTGCTGGTATGGAACTTGCTACCCAGGGTTCATTTCAAACAAATATGTAGTTAGTTGAAGGAATTTAAGATTGTAATTAGTTGAAGGAATTTAAAGTTGATTTTTGTATAGATAATTTTGGGTAAACTTAGCATTTGTATCACTCATAAAAAATGATTTATTGACTGCTCGTTTGGGTCGGGGAATAAGACAGTAGTGAATTGATAGATAAGAAAGTGACCTAGAATTGAGTAGAATATGGAGAGAGAAAGTTAGCAAATATCATCAATTTATGAACAAATAGCATTCTCTGCAGCTTGATCATTTTGTGTCCGATCCCACCTTAGTTGTTGCTCATAAATAGGAGCATTTACTGATGCTTTGTTTATATAATATGCAGGGAATGAGAGAAGGTTGTGTTGTTACAACTTGCAAGTGCGGCTAGGAGTGACAGGTCGAGACAAAAGTGCTATTGTTGCAAGTGCTCCTAGGAGTGATGCTAGTTAAGTTGGAGTTGCTGCATCATTTGTATCTAGTATCTTTTGATTAGAAGTTTATGTATCTAGTATTTAAATTGAAAACTTATGCATGGGTTTCGCTTTATTATTGTTAATGTCATTAAATTTGTTTTCAGGTTTTTTGATGTTACTACTGTTTTAATTTTATAAATATTTGAAAATAAAATTGTTAATTATATGAAAATAGCCACATAGAACCACAACAAATATGTGTGGACGAATGATAGATAAAAGCCACATTTAAAATTATAGAATTTTGTGTAGCTATAAATAACCATTAGCCACACCATAGTCACTTTGTTTTTTGCTTGTGTGATGAAATGATACCAAACGATATAGGAAAAGAAAATGTGTGTGACTAAATGTTAGATAATAGCCACACCATCATCAATGGTTTTTTTTTTTTTTTTTTGTATGACGAGATGATAACAAATGTCATAGGGAAAACAAATACGTGTGACGAAAGGTCAGACAATAGTCACACTTAAAATTACAAAAGTGTTTTGTGTGTCTAGTAAAAGTTTATAGCCACATTTACAATAAATTCATGTGACTATATAATAGAAACGACCACACTTACAGTAATTCATGTGGCCGTTGCTATACTTTAGCCACACTTAATGGAAAATATGATTAATTACAACAACCCTTTTTGCCACACTTTTTTTAATTGATGTGGCCAAAACACATTTTTTTTTGATAATTCATGTGACTATATAATAGTAAAAGTCACACTTAAAGTAAATACATGTGGCCGTTGCTATCCTTTAGCCACACTTAATGGAGAAAATGCTAGATTTTAGCAAAAAAATGTTGGTACCTTTTAGCCACACTTTTAAGTTCTACAGCCACTAAAAATTGTGTGTGGCTGTATGATATCTACGATGACTTGAGCTTTGGTCACACTTGACATGAAAAAAATATGTGTGGCGAAAGGCATAGAGTCACACTTTTTTTGTGTGGCTGTATCCCTATTTTGGCGTAGTGCAAACCCGGATGGTAAGTGTTGGAGTTCATGTCATATTGCTTTCGATCCCCATACACTTGATTTACCTCCTCGGAGTTCATGTCCTATGGCCAATCTCCCCACAATCTTCACACACCGCGAATTGAACCGCATTCACCTCCTTCTTCTTTATACGAGCCAACTCCCGTTCTAGAGTAGAAATCCGATCCTTAGAGTTAGAGTCAAGATCCGGAAGTGACCGGGAAACGGGATGTTTTTTAGCTCTATCGGCCGACTCCTTTGCCTTTGACCGCTTACTCATCCTCTCGAGGAATTCCCAATCATCATCTTCATGATTGCTCAATAGGGTTCCGTTGCTCGTTGACTCGAGGCAATTCCATGTCTCATCATCCAATCCTCTCACAAAACATTTAACCAACTCCCACTTTTCGATTTGATGGTGTGGTCACTTTCGAATCAATTCCTTGTACCTTGTGAATGCTTCATGCAACGGTTCACTCGATAGTTGGCGGAAAGACCTTATTTCATCTCTAGCATCATCGGTCTTTGCCATCGAGTAATATTCGTCAAGGAATACTTGTTGCATCTCACCCCATGTCTGAATACTATTCACCGAAAGTGTAAGAAACCATTGTTTCGCCTTGTCTTTTAGCGAAAACTGAAATAACCGAAGCTTGACTTCTTCCAACGTAAAATTATGCCCCCCGATTGTGCTACATATAGATGAAAACTCTGCCAAATGGGTGTATGGTTCATCATTAGACCTCCCATTGAAGTGGGGAAGAATATTGATGTAGTGGGGTTTGCAATCGAACATCCTTCTTTCACAAACTATTGGAGAGTCATTTTCAGTGACTACCGGCCGAAAACGGTCATTTACTCCCCGTGGAGGTTGTTGACGACGATGTGGACCGTTAACTTCTTGATCAACCGGCCTTCGATTATCCCTTCTATCACCTCCCCTCTCACCTCTTCGGTTTCCACCTTGATTACCTCTTTGATTACCTCCTCCCACGAAACGAGGAATCCGGTTAGGGTTAGCATTGTTGTTGTTATTGTTGTTGTAAAACCCATCATTCCGGTTCCTTTGGTTGTTGTTCCGTGGTTGGCGGTTGTTTTCGTAACCGTCATTTCTCATATTCCCATACCCGTAGTTGTCGTTCCCCACAAAAATTGGCGTTTTGTTAGCCAAACTCATCATCTTCAAAACCTCTATCATTGTAGACATTACCCCTATTCACATACCCCCAATCTTCATCATCGACCCGATCATCATAGTTACCCCCATCATCCGAATATTTCATGTGAACACTTACATGGTCTGGCGATTGGTAACCGGGAACACTAAACGGCTCATCATCGGGGATAGCGTTTCTCAAATCATCTATTTGGGTCTTCGTTCGCGGGATTGCCACGATCTCGATTGCCTCTACGGTCAGAATTGACATTCCGGTCATCGAGGTGAATGGGTAAGGAATTTTGTCGATGAAGGTTTTGTTGTTGGGGTGTTCTTTGGGTGTTGTTGGAATTTGGTTTCGGAAAGGTGGTGTGGGTGGCCTAGAGTTGTTATTACCACCTGGTTGCTCTTGAGGTATATGTTGGACATTTTGATCGGGATTGAAGTTGCTTCGGTATTGGAATTGTTAGTGCATTTATGTCTATCGCCTCCGTCAATACGAGTCGTAGCTAGAAACTAAAGAAAACATTATTATATTGTAATATCTAGTTAGTAAAGGCGAGGTGGCATATTTGTAAATAAGGAAACATTCCTTATTGCCTTGGCCTATAAATAGAACCCTTAGGGTTCTCATTTAGAACTTTTGCACATTTGCTAGTTGGAGAGCTTTGGAGCTAGAGAGAGAGTATAGAGAGAGAAAGTGCAAGAGGTGATTCACTGTAGGTCCCCTATTCGTATGGATCTTCACAGAGTTGTCAATCTCATCAAGAGTGCGGAATCCTCTTGATCAGAATATCACAGAAACAAGTAGACACAACAATTCACAATCAAACCGGATCTTTATTGATTATCTATCAAACTGATTACAATCAATCAAGATCCCTCACACACACCAAATTCGTCCAAGCCCTAATTGCTCTCACGGATTCTCTCTGAAAACTGTTTTTGCTTATTAACCTAAACGCTAAAGCAAAGCCTTGTTTATATAACACAAGGTTGCTACTTGGGTTAGGGTTTCCTACATGGTTAAAGCCCAATTCGTCCCCCCTTGACCCAATGTGGGTTTTGTTTAGCCCAAACTCTATTACTCAACTAATACAAAGCTAAACCCGCTAACAGTTTATCGTTTAACTAATTACAAGATATCCAAAGACCAAATCTAAGCTGTTGTCACAAATATGCACCAACAAACTCCCCCTTGACAATAGCTTCATAAAATAACTTTGTCTTCAGTCTTCTTGCAATCTTCATGTAGTCTTGCAATGTCTTTGGTCTTTGGATAGCTTCAGCTTCAATAGCTCCTGTCAGCAACAGACTCCCCCTAAGCTGATGCATCCAATTACCAAATCTTCAAAACGTTAGCACTTGAGTAAACTCCAGTTCAGCATTTGTACAGCAATCTTCAAGCTCTTCACTTTGTCTGCAATGTAGAAAGGAGGTTCTACCATGCATCCAATCAAACTCTCATCTTCACAGCAACTCATCACTTTAACTTCTCAGCAACACACTGCTTCAACCTATATACTATAAAACAAACATCTCGAGAAGCCATAAGAATTTTTCAACAAAGTTAAATAAATTATTATTATTCAAGAGATTATATCACAGATTAAGCATTTTCCAATTTCATCACCAACACGCAAAACTTTTGTCCAACACACAAGACCCTGTCTGATTTAAAAATTTTGAACTCGCTTTCTAACACCGTCTCCCCCTATCAGTAACAATTCCTCCAAGAATAACAGTTTTCCGTACGTTAAGAATTTTAAACAGAAAAAGACCCTATTTTTGGATTTTTTATAGTTTCTGAAAGCAAGTAAATAACAAAAGCAATAAACACTCTGTTTTTGTGAGAATCACTGGTAAGAAGATCATATCAACAAAATCAAACTGTTTTCACACTATTAGATAATTCTTTATTTATTTTTTCGTGAAAAGCAGTCCAAGACGATTACCAGTATGTTTGTCCACTTAAACAAAATGCATGAACATTTCAAGTACCATTACCATATGATAAGTTAAGGTAATATTATTCTGATATACTAGTGTGTCCCACTCCAGGATATACCCCCGTGATCAAGGTATGCACAAAGATTCATCGTAGTAGGTGAGTATACTGAATTCATCCGTTTTGTTTTTCAACGTTTAGATAATTGGTGATCAGGTCAGTACTTCTGTACAGCAAAGAGACCAAAATATCTAACGAGGGCTAAGACAAATACCAATTTTTGGTACGATTTATGCTTTTTGCACATTTGAATGACTCTTTATGAGAGCTTCTTCATTTTCAGGGTTTTGGCATTTTTAGCTCTTTTAAGATATCCTGGTTGTGCCTAGGTCAGCATGTATCTGGATGCAGCAGAAGGACAGCCCTGATATCCCCAGATGAAATAACAGTATAAAGACCCAAAACTTCATATTTTGGCAATCTATCAACGCAAGATTTAAGGTCATTAAACCATACACCACTGATGTGTTCCCCACTCATATTCAGTTCATTTAGGTTTATATCACATTGGTAAGTTGATTATTTCATGTTTTTTGCCTACTGGTATATCATATGATGAAGCTACTATCACACTTAAGCAATTTCATTCATTTTCAGTGCGACAATCTAACTTGCTGATGTACTATCATTTCTTCTTTTTCACACCATGAAATCTCTTTTTTCATTTTTTATATTTTTTTTATGTTTTTCATTTTTCAATGTTTTTGTATTTTAAAAAAAATTAATTTATAACTTACTCCCCCTAAACACACGCACTAACTAAACTCTTTTTAGCTTAGCAAAATTTCTCCCCCTAAATTTTTGTTTTTATGGAGTAAGTTTTGAAAACACAAATTTACAACCACAAACAGACTCCCACTTTAATCTGACAATAAGTTTTTCACCAATAAATCATCAATCAATCACTAAAGTAAATAGTAAGTTACCAAATTTAACCTACTATTCACCTCAGACGCTTTACAGGAACAACCACTGTCGAATACATCAACAGTCCTTCTTGGTCATCCTGCACACACTCAACAACTTAGTTAGACTTAACAACCCAAACCTGACCGGTTTTGGGTTGACCATGTAAATTTATATACGATGCTTCTAACCAATATCCATCACACCTTACTGGTGTCTTGGATGTTGTACTCGTTGTTGAACAAGATTTATAATTTCCACTAGGTCTTTGATCACGAGAGTTCCAATAAAATCTTGGATTTTCTGACCTTTGAAAATTATTATCTTGATACCTTCTTCTCCCATAATCATACATGAAATTTGGAAAAGTTTTGGATGTTGTTGAACATTTGAGTTACTGAAACCCCTATATTCGTTTCTTCTTTGAAAATTTTGATTACCAGAAGTCTGGTATCGATTTTGATATCCAAAATTTCTATTTTGATTTTGAAACCGATTTGAGTTACCATTAAAATGACTAAATTGTGGTGAAATACTTCTTGGTCTATCAAATCGTCCTGATGTTGAAGTTTTAGATTGAAATCTTGGTTGATTACGTTGACAATGTTGTTGAACGTTATTATTCAAACCAACCCTATTCCCTTCCTTAACCTCATCAATCTTTTGCTTATTTTTCTTCAAAGGACAACAACTCGCTACATGCCCTTTGTTGTGACATGTAAAACAAGATTTTGTCTTATAAATTTTCCTTTTCTTAAATCTCTTTTTAAATGTTTTCTTCTTTTCATCTTCAGTATCCTCATCCGATTTATGAGGTGTACTGTTAGACTCTACAGATTCTTTCAAAGATTCTGGACTACTTGGCAAGTCCACAGCTATCGGATCCACTACCTCTTGTGCAGTGGGAACAAAATTAATTAGCTCATTCTCATCAGGCAGAAAAAAGTAGTCTTGATCCTTAGAAGATGAAGCTTTACTAAACCCTACTCCCATTCTATCATTACTCCTTTTCAGCCCTTTTTGAATTTGAGTCCTAACTAATGAAGAATTTCCAAATTTGTCTAATTTTTGTTTTAGTTCAACAATTTGGTCTTGTGCAATGGCCAATTCCCTGCACTTTTCAGAAAACTCATTAGTTTTATCCTTCACAGTATCACGAGCCAAATCAATGATCTGTAACAGTTCATTGACTTTGCTTGTTAAACTGCTGATTTCTTGTTCATTTGATTTGAGTTCATTTAAAAAAATTGACTCTCTTTTAATCAAAAGAACATTAGAATCTTTTTGTTTTTCCAATTCAGCTAACAGAATTTTGTTCTGCTCCGATAGTCTGTTAACCTTACCTTGTAGTTCAGTGTAATTTTGACACGTATGACATACAGGTTCTGATGTTACCTTCACCTCTATTGTAAGTTCATTCACACCATTCATGCACTTTGAAACTTCTACCTTCTTCTTCTCAACCTTTTCCTTGTCAGCTTTCTTTTTCTCTTCTACCACAACATCTGCTTCTACATCTGAAGCACAAGCTCTTACACTTTGACTAGATGAACTCTGATAGCGTTTTTCTAAACCTTCCCATAGATCTCTAGAAGTCCCATAGTGCTTGATGGTATGTTTAATTCCCTCAGGCAATGACTTCTTTATCACGGCTAAAGCTTTCTTCTCAGCATCAACCATAAGTTTCTCAAATTCATCCATCTTGTCATAAGAAATCACTTTTACTCTTCCTTCAATATGACGCGTAGGAGCAACATATCCATCTATCATACAATACCACATTCAGATATCTTCACTCTTCACAACCAATTCAAACTCCTCCTTCCAGACAGAATATTCTTTGACGTTTCTCAGCTTTGGCCAATTCTTAATAGTCTCACTGACCTTATCCATCTTGACCATCTTTAAACACGTTTTACCGTAACCCAACCCATAAAAACCGTACAAAATTTTTCCGAAAACTGTTTTTACCAAATTATACCGTTAGAATCGTCTCGAAAAAACGAATCCAATGATATATAATGTCGAAAACCAAATTCGGGATTTTCCAGAGGGTTTTTTTTTTTTGGGTCGTAAAAATCAACCGAGTCCAACCGTGCAAACGGTTTGTCGAGATGAGCTACGGATCACTTTCTATTTTCAAAAACGTTAAATCCTCTATGCGTATCTAATTCCTCTACAAAAATAAATACTCCACCTTTTAAATCCTCTACTAATTTCGCTAGCAAATCAACTTAATTTCGCTGGTTCACGCTAATTATACTGGCAAACCAAGTTAAATATGCTGATAGAGTAATTATAATTATGCTGGTAGAGTAATTATAAATATGCTGGCTTACTGAATTCGCTGGAACAAATTCGCTGATCACTTAATTTCGCCGGCTGGTTAATTATGCTGACTTAATTTCGCTGATCAGATTAATTTTGCTGGTTAATTTCGCTGGTCTGATCAAGTTCGCTATTACGACGACTGTTAATTTCGCCAATCACCATAATAATGTCGCTGAGGACAATTAAAACGGTTACCAAAGTCGCCTTTGGATTTTAATTTCGCCGATCACCGTGTTGCTAGATCACAATTTCGCTAGTCTGTTAGAGTATTTATCCGATTTCAACAAATTTGCTAGAAAATTTTGGAAACTCAATCTGTTCGAAATTTCTGAAGATTTTCCAGATTCTTTTAACAGTTTCCTGCAAAATCGAAACAGCAAAATATCAAGAAATTTCGAAAATCAATGAAGAACAGAACGAAGAACGTGAAGAACACGAAGAACAATCTTTGAATCTTCAAGTTTTGCAGCCAAAATTCTTCAAAGCATCAACCAAACCTGCAATCGAAAACACTTAAACAACAAAATTAAATACGCAAACAGATCAAACAACCCTAAAATTTTCGAAAATTATATCAAACCCAAAAAACAATTTCGAAACCCCAGTTTCAGGTTTCAAATTTCGAAAATTTCAAACACTTCCACCCGAATTCTGCAGTCTGCAATTCTGAACCGAGCTTCTTCAAGAGCCTAAGGCTCTGATACCAATTGTAGGTCCCCTATTCGTATGGATCTTCACAGAATTATCAATCTAATCAAGAGTGCGGAATCCTCTTGATCAGAATATCACAGAAACAAGTAGACACAGCAATTTACAATCAAACCGGATCTTTAGTGATTATCTATCAAACTGAATACAATCAATCAAGATCCCTCACACACACCAAATTCGTCCAAGCCCTAATTGCTCTCACGAATTCTCTCTAAAAACTGTTTTTGCTGATTAACCTAAACCCTAAAGCAAAGCCTTGTTTATATAACACAACGTTGCTACTTGGGTTATGGTTTCCTACATGGGTAAAGCCCAATTCGTCCCCCCTTGACCCAATGTGGGTTTTGTTTAGCCCAAACTCTATTATTCAACTAATACAAAGCTAAACCCGCTAACAGTTTATCGTTTAACTAATTACAAGATATCCAAAGACCAAATCTAAGCTGTTGTCACAAATATGCACCAACATTCACGGTTCTTTGTACGTTTCAGATCTATCAATAGAATCACGTTTATAGTACGTTCTCGTGTTCGGTCCACGCACGTGTACGGATTCCGCACGTCACACGTGTTGATATGCAATCGTTCGGAGTCGAAAACCATCCTACAAGTGGTATCAGAGTAGGAGCTCGATTGCACGGATCAAACACACTGATTCGCACGGAAATTCATCAGATTCAGATAAAAAATCGGATCAGATTTGCTCAATTTCTTCATCTTTTCATTTCGTCACGTTTCTAACAGAAAATCGCCAAATTAAACGAGTTTTTACGGTTAAAAATTGCTGATTTTTGGATATATTGTGCGAAAACACTTGATCTAAAAGCCTACAAATTTTCAGATCTTAATTCTAAGCCGTTTGGGAGAAATCTAAGATTTTTGGTCCGAAAAAGTTAAGAAAATGCTTGTTGTTATTGTTTGTGTTCTATTTGATGTCAGCCGATCGGACTACCACCCGATCGGGCGGTAATCCGATCCAACCTCATTCATTCTATTACTAGTTAAAAATGTTGACTGTGTTGACTGCTACCGGATCGGAGTACCACCCGATCGGGCGGTAATCCGATTCAGTGACACCTCTCTCATTTCATTAAAGTCAATTGTCAGTCAACTTGTATCGGCGTCATTAATAAACTTCATCAGAAAGTCACGTGAATATATGTGTTAAGTGTCAGCAAGAAGTTGGCTACACATATTTTAAGACATTGAATTAAAAGAGGTGATTGTTTGTTCAATTGTGCATGTGAATTGATCAGTGCATGTGAAGCGGTTTAAATAAGATTCTTGAATTCATTTAAGTTGTCGGCCATTAATTCTGAAATTGCTCATAATTGTCAGTTTACATGTGTGTTGATTGATATTCATATTACTTTGTGGTGTCCATCGATCGAACAGCAACTCGATCGAACAGCAACTTTGTGGTGTCCATCGATCGAACAACTCCATCAAACAGCAACTCGATCGAACAGGAACTTTGTGCTGTCCATCGATCGAACAACAACTCGATTGAACAGCAACTCGATCGAACAGAAACTTGGTGGTGTGACGTGATCGAACAGCAGCTCGTTCGGAGTGCTTCGACGAACACTCACTTGACCGACGAACCATTGGAGCGACGAACCCTTATTGTCTTTGACGAAGACTCTCTTGTTGACGAACACTACATCATGTTGACGAACTCTCAAGTTTGACGAACCTTCATTACAACGAACCTTTAAGTTTTGCTTCGGGTCAATACATCACGTGAACAACAGTTTTGTCGGCTCATTAAAGTGTGCATGTGAACATGTGATTCTTGGGCCAACAATCAAGAAATAGTCAGTTTGCATGTGCTTGCTAGAATTTGATGGGTCATGTGATCATTAAATTGGTTGTCGGCCAACTTCTAATATCATAATCATATTCAAAAGAAATCAGTTTAGTGGTGATCATCGGTCCAATTACATTTGAACAATTTTTTTCAGCAATACAAAGTCATTTGTTTGTTGAAAATTCTCGGCCCAAATAATTCTAAATCCCATCCAAAAGGTGTATCACATCAGTTCATTTTCTGGCCCATTCATTCAGTGATTTCAACCAAAAAATATTGGAACGAGTCCGCAAATCTTCGACACGAGTCCTAGATCTATTACACCGTCACACATTTTCACACATTTAAATCATTTTTAAACTGATTGTTTGATTGTTTGTTTGCAGGTAATTCGAGGTGATAAACAAGATAAACAAGGTGCGAAAATCAAAGACGTGATTAGAAAATGTCAATCATGAACAGAAGGGTGTTGGTTACTGAGAGCTGAGAGGAAAAACAGGCACGAGGTTATCTGAGTGATGTGCATGATGCTTTCAAAGAAGCAAAGTATGCAAATAGATGGTGTAAAGAGAGAGAATGTTTTGTTGATCCTCATGGATACCCGACAGTTGATCCTGATAAGGTAGATTTTGAAGCACTAGTTGTCGCGATACCAACTGTAGGGGTTTAGTGCAAAGATCTCGAAGAGATTCCGAGATATAGACAAAAGGTAGAGGAAGGAATAAAGAAGGTGATCTATGCGAGTTTAGAGAAGAAGAAGAAAAGTGTAGAGGAAATTGTTGATGAAAGCAATAAGTTGGTGAATGAGTTGAAGCAGACGTCAGAAGAAGGTGTGACAACAGAAAAAATTCAAACTGAATCTATTAAATCGTCTAGCACCAATAAAATTGATGAAAATGAAAATAATTCGGAGATTAAAGCTGAACAACAGTGCAAGAAATGCATGGAAATGTGCAGTGCTTGTACTGAAAAGGATGAAAAGCTTAAAATCAGAGACATTGAATTCACCAAAATAGAAAAGATTTTATAAAATAAAAGTCAAGAAATGATAGAAAGTGAAAAGTTTTTGAAACAAGAAAATGAAAAGCTGAAACAAAGATGTGATGATCTTGAAAAAGAAAACAAAATATTGAAAGAAAAGTGTTCAGCTGTTTGCAACGAATGTGTTCCAAAAGATAAAACAATTCAAGAGTTGAAAAAGGAATATGATGGAATGAAATTGTCATATCATACTGTAAAAGAAGCATATGAAACTTTGAAAAGTAAAGTCAAAAGTTTAGATGATAGATTGTCTGCATGTCAGAAAAAACACTAAATTTCTTGAAGCCAGCTTTGAAGGAAAACAAATGGTTTTAAATCACTATAATGATGATGTCGCTAAGCTTAAGCAAGAACTGGCAGATAAAGAAAAGTTGGTCAATAAACTGCAAAGTTATCATGCATCTTCATACATTCTGGAACGTATTTTCAACATCACACCCGATGAGAAAGAGTCAGAAAAGAACAAAAAGGGAATTGGGTATGAATACCATCAGGTTCCACCACCGTTGGAGAATAATTATACATTCGATGATGGCGAGAAGGTGGAAAAAGCAATAAACATGGTTGACCAGTTACCCGACAACATCGATGTGACTTACACCAAATCTGATGACATCAGTGATTCAGACGTGGTTGGTAAGGTTGTTGAAAATGTTCTAGCAGAGGAGTCTACCAGAACAGATAAGTTTGAATCACAAGATGAAAATGAGGGAAGTTTTCATGATAGTTATCTTAAACACTCAAAATCTGAAAAAGTTGTGAATGATGATTCAAAAGGATTGGTTTATACCATGATTGGATCGGAAAAACTATTTTCGGATAATGAATTCCCAATTCAAAATGTGATTTCAGATAAAATCAACAAAGTTTTCAACCTAGTAGAGATTCAAAAATCTGAAATTTCAAAGTTTGCTGGAAAAGGCAAGAAAACTTTTTTACAAAAAGAAAAAAAATGAAGGCTGGGTTGGGTTATAAAAAGAAACAGAATTGGAAAAGAAATGTAACACCAAATTATCAGGATAAGATGAACTATGTTCATGGAACAAGCTCTGAAGAAGAGAAAGAACTCCAATTTAGATGACAGTCTAATGAAGAATTCTACGCTCAAAAGAAAAAGCAACAACAACAGGTTAAAGATGTGTCCAAGAGAACATGCTTTAAGTGTGATCAAATTGGACATCTCATTCGCAACTGTCCAAATCTAAAACCTTTTGATGTTGAAAAGAAAAAGAAGTCTGATGTTGTGAATCAGAAGTCAACCAAGTTTGATCCATAGCAAACTTGGAAGCCGATATTGTCAAAGGCTGACTCACAACAAACATGGAAATCGGTAACACCCAGACTTAGAACAACACAAAGTTGGAAAACAACGGTAGATGCAACAAAACCAAATTAGTTTTGGAAACCAAAAGTTGTTGTTCAAAATCAAAATGTTCAAAATGAATCGCATTTTTACAAAAGAAGTGCTTCGAAAGGACAAACTTGGGTTGAAAAGAAACAAACGGTTTCTGTGAGTGATAATCGGAATGAAAATTCATTTGTGAAAAATGATAAAGATTTTTCGAAGTTGAATGAAACGTATTGTGTTGAAATGCCTAAGGTCAAACAGACCTGGGGTAATTTGTTCAAGTAATTGAGTAAGTATGAATGTGTAGGTGCTCAAGAACTTTGAAAAATATCAAGATGGAGATGAGAGCAGCCTGGCACGAAAGGAGAAGGCTGCTGATCCCTGCAACTGAGAAACATGGAGTTTGTTCATTTCTGTACATAAATAAACAATATTTCAAAACCCCTAAAAACTGAAAATTTAAAAACCAAAAATATGTTTTTATTTTTTCAAAAATATGAAAAATCAAAAATATGTTTGTTTTTAAATTTGCCAAAATTCAAAAATTTGTTATGTGAATATGCCAAAACCCTCACGGCTGAACAAATATGATTACTTTCACAAGATTGAAAAACAATTTTCAAACTGTCGAAAATCAATGGGTTGTAAATCATGAGGGTTCATTATGTTTTCTGCAAAACAGAGCAGGAGATGCAAAAAATGGATGGCGAGACAAAGCTATCAGTGTCAGGTTGTCAAATTTTCTTTAAAATGTTTTGAATTTTAGGGGGAGTAAGAAATTATCAGAAAATCCAAAAACATTAGAAAATTTGAAAAAGCCAAAAACATGATAAAATTCAAAAATGAGTTTTGTGTAAAAAGAGGAAATGATAGTACATCAGTAGACAATCACAGTATGCTAAAGAAATGGAAAGTCAAATGTGATAAATGGTCTCACTGATGATATACCAATAGGTTTTTACACGCTTAGTAGATTGTTTTTGAGATATAAACCTAAATATCAAATACTTACTTATCTCGTGGGGAACATCTGTCGGATATATGGGTAACCCCCGAAATCTTGTTTGAGAGATTGCCTGATTCTGAGATACTAGGTCTTTATGATATCTGGGGTATTATACCTGGACTTCTGATATTGCGGAAGCAATGGCCTAGTCCTCGTATAATACTTTACGCGCTGTTAAAGCTAACCCTCTGCATAAAAATTGAAAAATATCAAAAGATATGAATCAATTGTAGTTGAAGAAAAGATTCTCTAAAGGGAACACACCTAAAGTTGAGCCTTCATCTCTTTGACTGAACGGAAGTTCATACCTGAGCTCTCAAGGTCTCGCACTAACCCAGATAACAGATATCAGATTGGTATACTCACCTGTAAGACTGAATCTAGGGAATTTTGATACGAGAGTATATTCTGAGGTGGGACACGCGAATAAGTTAAGTTCTTAAAACACTAATCCGTCTCTCGAATCAATTGAACTTTGTGTGAAAATTTAAATGGATCAGTATACTGACAATCTAAGTGAATCATTTAGAACTTAAAGTGTTCAAAGCTCAACGGTACTAGTGATTTGTCATAAACTGATATGATCCTCTGACGCGAACTCAAACAAAAAATATTGTCTGTAAATATGTTTGTAAATATTTCTTTCTAGCTTTACGTTTCAGAAAAATACAAAAAGATTTTGATTCTACTTTATTTTCGACAACCGATGTTTGAAAGCTGAGTTTCAAAATCTAAGTATGCTGATTGTGTTTCTGAAAATAAACAAGTTCCTTAATTTGAAACTTGAAAGTTTTAAAATCAAAAATAAAAAACAGTTTGTGATATCTCCAAGGTCATTAATTTGGACTTGGATGATTAACCGTGAAGGATTTGGATTCTTAATCTGTTAAAATCTTGTAAAAGAGACAGTTTCTGATCCTGTTCACTTAATACTGCAAAATCTTTGAAGATTATTTATAGGGGGAGAGAATAAATAATCATGGATATATTCATATTATTATATCTTAGAGCCAGGATCTTGATTAAAAAATTTTGAGAGCCGGGTCACGATTCCTGGACAACCAAAAATGCTTTCACTGTCGTATATTTGAAATATTTCAGCTTATGCTAAGAGAGCCAGGTTTTCAATCCTAGATGTTCAAAAAGTTGTTACTTATAAATGTTTGAGATTTGCAGATGAAAGTACCAGACTACGATCCCGATAGCCGAGTCTAAGGGGGAATCTGAAGACGAGCTCAACGCAAGGGGGAGCGTGCATTCAAGGAGCCAGGTAACTATCCTGAAGGAGCTTGTATCTGCAAAGATAGGTGTCGATCCCAAAAGCACGGAAGCTTGACGAAAGGGGGAGCCTGAAGAAAAAGTCTACTGAAAGGGGGAGTTGAAGCTGAAGATAGATCCACGGGGATTCTGTTCGAGCAAGAGGGAGTCTGTGAATGCTGAAGATGTTAAAGCTTCAAGAAGACTCTTAGAGAGAGAGAAAGACAAGACGCTATGAGATTGACTGCGGCAATATCCAAGGGGGAGTCATACTTGTAGGATCGGTTTTCGTCTCCGAACGATTGCGTATCGACACATGTGACGTGCGGAATCCGTACACGTGCGTGGACCGAACACGAGAACATACTATAAACATGATTCTATTGATAGTTCTGAAACGTACAAAGAACCGTGAATCACCTCTTGCACTTTGTCTCTCTAGACTCTCTCTCTCTAGCTCCAAAGCTCTCCAACTAGCAAATGTGCAAACGTTCTAAATGAGAACCCTAAAGGTTCTATTTATACGCCAAGGCAATAAGGAATGTTTCCTTATTTACAAATATGCCACCTTGCCTTTACTAACTAGCTACGACTCGTATTGACGGAGGCGATAGACATAAATGCACTAACAGGAATTGGTTTGGATTTTCATTTTGGTTAAGGTTTTGGTTTGAGTTTTGATTTGCCATTGAATCAGTTTCAATGGATGGTGTGAGTTGTGGTGTTTGGGTGACTTGGTTAGTAGCAAGTGTTGCCTCCAATTGGCTTGCTAAATTCCTTCTTGCAACTCTTTCAATTTCCGGTTCTTAGACTAACGGTGAAGTCCTCCTGGAGTTCGGCGTATGCATGCACTACCTATAACCTGCACAAGTAACACACTCCGCGTAACAAAGAAAAAGACAAAGTACAAGAAAAGAAATTATGCAAATTAAAGAGTTAATCACACAAATTCAAACAATATTTATAACCCTATTTACCCTTAACAAATAGCTAGTGGTAGCAAGGGGTCGAACCACGAAGAGTATGTGGTTTGTGAATGGATTCGATTGAATTAGAACAAATGTCACGATTTATGAAGCTTGCTAGATATTTTTGTATTTTTGTTTGGTTGAAAGATGTGAATTTAAACTAATGTAATTGGTTTAATTGATTAACAACTAATAATTAACGATTGCAAGAAAACTTGATTACTAAACAATAATTAGAAGAAGGGTTCACACCCGGCTTCGGTAATTGCCAACCTAGGGTTTCTACAAGTTTTAGATCCAACTCAATTGTATATGATTAACGGATTTAGTGTACCGTGACTTAGGTGCCAATAACTATCAACGTTTCGAAAAGCGGACAAGAATGCACTTTGTAATCAACACAGGTAAAACCTAACCATGATAACGCATAACTACACATAACCATTTCGCAAAGTCATAACTTTATAATCGTCAACAATTTACGAATACGAAACAAATGTAAACTATTGTCAGTGGTTTCAAAAATCAACACAATTTGTCACAAAGTTGAATCAAGAAACAATTCAAAACCCTAGATTAAACAACTACCTACACCAGGGGGAAACCAAGGTGATTAGCCGCTCATGGTTGATGAAACTTGATCACCGGATGCTTGCGACTTGATTGAGATCATCTTGAAGCTTGAGGGATGATGAAATGAAGAGGATTAGGGTTTATGATGGTGAGAGGTTTAATGGATATGGATGAATGGGTGATTAGGGTTTAATGGAATGATTGGTGAATGAGGATTATGTTCTTGATGATTCGGATGATGCTTGGTGATTAGAGATCAATTGGTAGGTAAGAGTGGCTCCAAGGATGAAGATTCAAACTCATATCATGTGTAACCCCCGTTTGAATGGTCAAAATCTTCTTTAAAACGCGTTCCCAATAACCAACTAACAAAAATTCACGTTCCAGTAAACTACAACCCGTCAGGCCCGTCGACGACGGCCTCCCAAAATCCGATTTCTTGCCGACGGCCTATTTGACTGGTTACGGGCTTGTTTGGCTGACGGGACTTTCTAGAGCCTGTCCCGGACGGCCTAGAGCCCGTCGGCGACGGCCTCTCCAGCTCCACTTCTCCAATTTTCCATTTTGCACTCCCCTTTGATCCGTAACGCGTCCCGGTTGTCCGTTTTTCCTCCCGGTAGCTCGTAAAGCTCCCAATATGCACCTTAAACTTCATTAAACCTAAAAAACACAAATCTAATTAGAAGTAGGCTATTCAAGATTAAAACTTATGTAAAAACATTAAGTTACACAATTACGAACACCGGTTTTCAACCACGTATCAACTCTCCCATGTCCGCTAGGCACGGGGCCGTGGTCAGCCTTCTGTTCTCTTGTTTTTGCTTGGGAAGATGTTGTCGAGGGGTCGGGCATGCCACGTTTATTCCTTTTCTTGTATTTATATTAGATTTTTCTGCATATTTGTTCCTTTTGTTCATTTATGTTCATTTAGTCCTGAAAATACAAAAGGAAGACAAAAGCACACTTTTTCCATTATTAGTACTAAAAAAGGGTTAGTTTTATGCCTCAATTGATGTATTTTATATGTTGCATTTTACACACATCAAATACCCCCGCACTTGAATCTTTGTTTGTCCTCAAGAAAAACTCTTTATAATGTGGCTTATACGCCCAAATGGAATGGGTAGAAGAGAAGTTTTGGGCTTGCCTTGAGTGTCGGGAATCCAAGATCTTTATTGGGTTTTATTTTTATGCTATTTACAATCCTATTCGTTATGATTTATTTAGAATGTTTCATAAGAAAAATTATTTATTTGGGCATAACATGCCTTTTTAAAATTCCATTTATATACAAGTTCACATACCTCACGCGAGATCACTCAACACTCGGCCGAAAGATGTATTTTTGTGAAACACTCGAGACCGGCATGGAACTTATTTTACCATATGCTTGCCAAGCAATCAATCCTCCTCCTTTTTAACTATAAACCTTTGTAAATATCAAGAGGACTTGGGGAAGGGTTAGGCTTGGGTTAAAGGTAGGTGCTTTTGGGTTAGTGGTTAGTAAAAAGGGCTAAAAGCGTAAAAGGCGTCGGTCGTCGTAAAACTTTTTGTTTTTGTGACTTTTATTCAAACAAAGCATTTTCAAACAAAGTTTCTTTGAGGAACTTGTTTGTTTATTGCTATACTTCATTTTTCTTTCTCTTTTTTTTGATAAGGGATGTCACATGAAGACCGAGGTTTTTACTAAAATAAAGGGTTTAAAAATAAAAAGGGGTTTTGGTGGGTAAAGGGTGTTTGTTTTGTGGGTTTAGAAACGAAAAGGTTTAGGCTCAAAGGGGTTAACTAGGGGGATTTTGGGTTGGTGATAAAAAAATGAAAAATAATGGTGTTGAAAATAAAAAGGGTTAGTCCTAATGCCTCCATCATTTACTTACTTGGGTTTAAGTTGGTAAGGACCGGGAATGTATCGTCATGGCAAGTTCTAGATTTGTAAGAAACCAAGCGGCTATTCACACAAGAAACGAAAAATGAGCATTTAATTTAAAGATGTATGCTTTTATGCTCAATAAAGGCTCAAAACTCACTTTTTGTGGGATTGGGTCTATAATGTGATCAAGTATATATAATCAAATTTTAACTAGATTTTTCATGTCGTTTCATAATTTTCTTATGTTGGTTCTTTTTATCACGACGCTATCGGTTTGTAAATTTGTAAAAATATAACCTTTTCTAAACTTGTTACTCCCAAATTAAACCAAGACAAGTAAAAAAAATGAAAGGTTTTTGAAAAAAATTGGGGTGATTAGCGGTTCCAATAGAGTTTTGTGTATGGATTGTTATTAGGACTTGCAAAATTCAAGGTTTTAGCATCTCACCCACACTTAAATTACACATTGTCCTCAATGTGTCCCAAAAATAAGTTTTTAGGTTGATTGAATGTATAAAAAGTTGTTTAAAACAAGGTTTTGGTGTTACTAGGCATCTGGACACGACCCCGTGCTGGGTGAGCACGGCCCCGTGGTCAGACTGCCAGTAATGAAAACTTACAGAAGGCGGACACGGGGGCGTGCCTGGTGAACACGACCCCGTGTCGGGCAGAAATTAAACAAACAGCAGGTCTGGGTGATGGACACGGGGGCGTACCAGCTGAGCACGGCTCCGTGTTGACAATCTACAATCCTTGAAAACAGGTTTCGGCTTTCGGTTCTGTTTTCCAGGCTTATGTAGCACTAGTACTTAGTGCTTCCAAGCCTCGTAGGTACCTGTTTTTCTTAAAAATACCACACCAAACAAAATAACCAACATCCTTTTTTACCATAAGTTCAACATCCACGACATAAACTAAAAAAGAAAAATGCAGGAAATTAAAAGTGTTAACGGAAATGTAAATTGTTCAACAATGGCATGCAGGCCATGGAATTGTTTGTGAGAGAAAAGGGGGTTAAACTGTTACGACCTTCAACCGTGTCACCAACGCAACCATCTTAATCCATATCCTCGTCCTTGTCATCTCCTCATTGCCTCGCCATGTACTCCCGGATGTTGCCGATGTCATCCTGATTTTCGGAGATGTTCCTCTTTATAACTTCGACTTGGGTATACGTGTTGCTTGCCAAATTGTGGGTGTTTCGGGTGCACATGAGGTTTTCCTGCAATAGATCATGTAAACTTTGAAAATTAGGAAAACCACCTCCTTGAGAGGAGGATTGGCCCGGATCACAATGGTTCTGATACCGGTACTGTGGAGGAGGACGGATCTGTGGGGCGTGAAGGACGAGAGCTTCCTGAGGGTTCCACACATGCCCTTGAACCGTCTGAAATCTGACCGTCCCGTCATTTGCTTCGTTGATTAAATTCATGGAGCAACATATGACGAGATCTACCTTTCCCGACCATGGTCCCCTTATGGAAGGACCTTGGCATCCCTTGCACGAAATGCTTGAAGAGGCGGTAGATACACCCTCCATAGAAGATTGGGGTCGGGGGATTGGCTAGCTGGTTCAAGTGCAAGTTGCGAAGGAGTAAGTGTGGAACATAAAGGTGTACACGGTTGTGAATGTAGTAGAGGATAGTTAGATCACGTAACCCGATAACACCAGCACTGTCATGTCTTTGGTAGAGGGAGTAGCTGAGGACCCTATGAATGTAGCGGTAGAGAGGGTCCCGCAACTGTGTGCTCTTGGTCTGGCTTGGGTTATAGTGTCCTTCCTAAATCTGAGCCCATGCTGCTTGGCGTTGGTCCGGTGGGAGTTCACGGAGACCACCCGTGTTCTCCTCATCTCCCGCATCCTCTTCAGCATACAACTCGATGATTGCCCCAAATTGTGCAATTGAAATTGAGTACATAACCCCTGCACAACGGAATTCCACCCCCTCATTATCAAAAGGCTCCGCTTTTCCCTTGAAGGCAAGCGTGCTATAGAACTCCATGTTATACTCGTGAATCGAGTGGAGCCTAGTGCATAGAGCTGCCCTTAGGGGACCAGTGATTAGATTGTTGAAGCGGTCAACCTGCCCTACTGCTTTTAAGGTTTCCAAGCAGACTTGTCGTGGGTTTTCTTCGGGCCTTGTCTTCAGAACTTCAAACCGGGCTTGAGCAGCCCATTCATTCTGGTTGAATCTCGTAAATTTATTGGCCATCTGAAAGAAAACACAAAACAATTAGTGCGAAACAGTAAATTTTCCAAGAAAACTAAAAACAGCTAGCTGAACACGGCCCCGTTTTCAGTGGACGCGCCCCATGTTCGCTAGAAATCAACTGGACACGCCCCCGTGCTCGCTGAACACGACCCTGTGCTCAGGCGTCTGTGTCCCAAAATTTGATTTTTCATCCCGGTTTTCGAAAACTTGAAAATTTTTGGTCCAGTAGGGGCGGTTTTCCCCGAAAATGAAACCCCAAGTGCCGTTTTTCCCAAAACAAACCGTTTACCCCTTCAATTTCATCTTTTTCGGTTCAAAAACAAGTGTTTGAGGTTTTCATAAGAAATCAGGCAAATCTACAAACAATTCAAGTTGATTTACTTCCTATAACATGCATCTATACTAATAGTAACAGATCTAAGCAAAAATTTGAGGTTTGATTCGGTTCAAGTTGAAGAACCCTAGATTTTTCCCCAAATTTTGATGTTAAACTACAGGCAAGTGATTAAACTAACTAACTATGATTATAGAATCATACCTTGACGTTGTTAGAAGTCGGAGGAACGTGAAAATCTGCAGAAATTTCTGGTGGAACCAGAGAGTTCTTGGGGAAACGGGGCGTGTTGAAATGAAGAAATGAAAGAAAAATGGTTTTATCCCCGTCAGTTGCGCGAACACGGCCCCGTGTCCACTGGACACGGCCCCGTGGGCGGGCAAAATTGAAACTTTTTTTTAGAGCTCGTGTGAGTGCCCTGTTTCCCGAAACTTGGTTTTAGAAGTCTTACCGATTTAGAAGCTTCCCCGTTGTTTGTTACTTATAAGATATGATGTTGATGCTCAAACCTTTGTTTAATCTTCGGCAGCTTGTAGCGAGATTTCCTCTTCTTCATCCTCAATGAATCCTTGATAGAGCTTTAGCCGTTAACCATTGACTTTGAATGGGATTCCATTTTGAGATTTAATTTCAATTGCACCATGTGGGAAAATGTGGGTGATGGAAAAATGTCCCGACCACCTAGACTTTAATTTACCAGGAAATAATAGAAGTCGTGAATTAAACAATAGAACTTGATCTCCTATCTGAAATTCATTTGGTTTAATGTGTTTATCATGCAGATTTTTCATTCTTTCCTTATAAATTTTGGAGTTAGTGTATGCGTGATTCCTTAATTCGTCTAATTCATTTAATTGACAAAATCGATTTTTACCGGCCATTTCTAAGTCTAAGTTTACGTTTTTAATTGCCCAGTAGGCTCTGTGTGCTATCTCTACCGGCAAATGACAACTTTTTCCATAGAAAAGCTTATATGGGGTTGTACCTGTTGTTGTTTTATACGCAGTTCGAAAAGCCCATAAAGAGTCGTCTAATTTATCAGCCCATTCCTTTTTATTTAATCCTACTGTTTTTTCAAGTATTATTTTTAAACGCCGATTAGTCACTTCGGCTTGTCCATTTGTTTGAGGGTGATATGATGTTGAGACCCGGTGATAGACCCCATACCTTGTTAAAAAAATTTCATGTTGATAGCTACAAAAATGGGTACCTCTATCACTTATTAATGCTTTTGGAGTTCCAAAACGAGAAAATAAGCGTTTCAGGAATCTTACCACAACTCTTCCATCGTTTGTTGGAAGTGCTTCGGCCTTGGCCCATTTAGACAAATAATCCACTGCCACAAGTATATATTTGTTTCCTTTTGACGGTGGTAAGGGTCCCATAAAGTCGAGTCCCCACACATCAAAAATTTCACAAACAAGAATGCCATTTTGTGGCATTTCCTTTTTGGAAGAAATATTACCTGATCTTTGGCAAGCGTCACATGTCTTGATAAGACTTTGGGCGTCTTTATAAATGGTTGGCCAATAAAATCCTGAATCAAATACCTTTCGTGTGGTACTAGCGGCACCATGATGTCCTCCGTATGGACCTTCATGACAATGGCGGAGAATTCTTCTTGCTACACTACCATGTACGCATCGACGGATAAGTTGGTCGGCACACATTTTAAAAAGATAAGGATCTTCCCAAAAATAATTCTTTACATCGGCAAAGAATTTTTTTCTTTGATGATGTGGCCATCCTTTTGCGACTATACCGCTAGCTAAGTAGTTAGCATAGTCGGCGTACCATGGCTCTTCTCGGTATTCCACCATTTCTAGGGACTCCGTTGGGAATTTTTCATTGATTAGCTCGTCCCTAGTTGCCTCCAAAGTTGGGTCTTCCAAGTGGGAAAGATGATCCGCAGCGGTGTTTTCTGCTCCTCTTTTGTCTTTTATTTCAATGCCGAATTCTTGGACGAGTAGAATCCATCTAATTAAACGCGGTTTAGTGATGCGTGTGAAGTGTTATATATTTTAGGTGTGTATTTTAAGCCCTTTTTAACACTTATTTTAGCCAAGTTTTAAATTTATAAAACACGATATTTCACTAACACTAAACACACATATGGGCAAGTGCACCCATCGTTGAGTGTAGTATAGCGTTGGTAAGATACCGAGGTCGTCCAAGGACACAAGAGCTTTTAGTACCGGTTTATCCTCAACGTCTAACCAAAATAAAAGTTTAGAAAAATGTTTTAAACTAATAAAATTAAAAACTAACTAAAATGCTGAAAATAAAAATAAAAGAAAAACAGATAGACAAGATGAATCACTTGGTTCCGACTCGTATCTAGTATAACCTTTGATTATTTCCGCACTTTTGCACATAATTAAGAGATTATCTTAGTTATTGTAGTAGGCCCCTCTTTTGAAGGTGACGTTACCCTCACCCCAGTAGTTTGAGTCAGCAGGGATACAATCCTAAAAGGGTGGATTATTGGAAGATAATGAATTAAGTTATTAATGCAGTATTGTGGTAGGCCCCGCTTTTGGCGGTGACGTTACCCTCGGCTAAGTAGTCTGAGTCAGCAGGGATACAGTCCTAAATAGCCGGGTTATAGTATTAATAGTAGTTAACTTATGAGGGGATCAAAGAGTTTGGACCCCCGCCATCCAATACCGTGAAGTATTGAAGGAGGTCCTACTAAATTTGACCCAGGTCCATTGCAGGACCTCTAAACGCTGAACAATGGCAAGATCTTTACCAAACCGTTCCCTTAACCCCCTACCAGGTAGCCAACATATCTCCATATAGACCGTGGAGATCTGAATGGTGAAAATCCTTTATTTTATATAGACAGTAAAATAATGCCAAAACACCACGGACAAACGATAAGGAAAGATCACCTTCAACATAAGTAACTAGTTATTAAAGTCATTAATACAAAACCAAATAAAAAGTGCAAAAGATTAGAAATAAAAAGTATTATACTAGACACTTTGTCTTCACCAAGTGATGTAAGAGACTTAGGCAAACATGGCCTTGATTGTCAAGAACTCTTACGATCAATCTTGGATCCCGAGACGACTCACACACTCTACGATGGACAATGGATGATGGTGGTGGATGATGGTGTTGCGATGGTGGTGGGTGGTGGATGAAGTGTGAGAGAGGTGGTGTGCCAAGGGATGAGATGAAATGAATCCAAGCACTCCTATTTATAGGCTGAACAGAGAGCTGGGCACGGCCCCGTGTCCGCTGGGCACGGCCCCGTGTCCGTCTGACAATCTCTCTCCTCATTAATTGTAATTCGCAATTACAATAAATGCGCCTGCTGTACTTTCGACACGCCCCCGTGTCCGCTGAGCACGGCCCGTGGTGGGCAATAGAAGCTTCTATAGGTTTGTCTTTTCTGCTGCTTCTTGGGCACGGCCCCGTGCTGGCTGAGCACGGGGCGTGTTCAGTCTTCTGATTTCTCTATTTTGCTTTGGAAGGTGCCGTTGAGGGGTCGGGCAATCCACTAATATCCCTTTTCTTGTATTTTTGTTGGATTTAGCTGTCTTTTTGCTTCTTTTGCGTTTTTGAGCTCATTTAATCCTGAAAATACAAAAGGAAGACAAAAACACTCTTTTTCCAATATTAGTACTCAAAAAGGGTTAGTTTTATGCCTCATTTGATGTAATTTATATGTTGCATTTTACACACATCAAATACCCCCACACTTGAACTTTTGCTTGTCCTCAAGCAAAACTCTTTAATATGTGGCTTACACTCCCAAATGGAATAGGTAGAAAAGAAGGTTTTGGGCTTGTCATAGAGTGTCGGGATTTCCAAGATCTTTTTTGGGTTTTATTTTTATTTATTTACACTCCTATTCGTAATGATTTATTTAGAACTTTTCATAAAAGAAATTACTTATTTGGGCATAACATGCCTTTTTAAAATTCTATTTATATACAAGTTCACATACCTCACGGGGAAATCACTCACACTCGGCCGAAGGTGTATTTTTAGTGAATCACTCGAGAGCGGCATGGAACTTATTCCTACCATAGGCTTGCCAAGAAATCAATCCTCCTCCTTTTTAACTTTTATACCTTTGTAGATATCAAGAGGACTTTGTGGGTTAAGGGTTAGGCTAGGGTTAAAGGTAGGTGGTTGGGTTAGTGGAAAAAGGGCTAAAAGCGTAACAAGTGTCGGTTTTCGTATTTTTGCAACTTTTTATTTTGATGAAGCTTTTATTCAAACTAAGTTATTTTTAATTAACTTGTTTGTTTATTTTCTTTTTGCTTCATCATTATCACACATATTTTTTTTTTTTTTTTTTACGAAGAACCGAACTTGTTACTAAAATAAAGGGTTAAAAATGAAAAAGGTTTTGGTGGGTAAAAGGGGTTTTTGTTTGGGTGATGAAACGAAAAGGTTTAGGCTCAAAGGGGCTAACTAGGGGGATTTTTGGGTAGGTGGTAAAAGAAAAAGAAAAATAATGGTGTAGAAATAAAAAGGGTTAGTCCTAATGACTCCATCATTTACTTACTCGGGTTTAAGTTGATAAGGACTGGGAATGTATTGTCATGGCAAGTTCTAGAGTCGTAAGAACCAAGCGGCTATTCACACAAGAAACGAAAAATGAGCATTTACACTATGTTCCCGAGTCATTTAACAGGGGGAGGTGAGGGGAGGGGAGGGGAAGGAAAATTTTCTCTCCTAATCTCTCCAATTTGGGAGGATGAAAATTTGGTCATATTTGGTCATAATTTCTTCCCTTTTCCCTCCCCTCCCCCTGTTAAATGAAACTCGGGAACATGGTTTTTCATATTTTCATCTCTTTTCCCTCCCCTTCCCCTGTTAAATGAGACTCGGGAACAGAGTGTTAGTCAAATGATATGTAATTGTGTGCTCAATAAAGGCTCAAAACTCACTTTTGTGGGAATGGGTTTTTATGTGATCAAGTATATATAATCAAATTTTAAATAAGTTTGCTATGCCTTTTCATAATTTTCTTATGTTGGTTCTTTTTATCACTACGCTATCGGTTGTAAATTTGTAAAAATATAACCTTTTTGAGAACTTGAATTTTCTGAGTTAAACCTAGACAAGTAAAAAAAATGAAATTTTTGAAAAAATTTGGGGTGATTAGCGGTTCAAATAGAGTTTTGTGTAAGGCTTGTATTTAGGACTTGCAAAATTCAAGGTTTTAGCATCCCCCCCACACTTAAATTACACATTGTCCTCAATGTGTCCCAAAAATAAATTTTTAGGTTGATTAGATGCGTAAAATAGTGTTTAAAAAGCAAAAATTTGTGTTACTTGGCACTGAACACGGCCCCGTGCTCAAGTGCCAGTAACAGAATTAAAACAAGAGAAACAGAAGCCTGGACACGGGGGCGTGTTGGGTGAACACGGCCCGTGTCCAGTTACCTGAACTGGGCGTTTTTCTGCAGGTGGTTCAGCACGGGGCCGTGTTGGTTGGGCACGGCCCGTGTTGAACCTTCTGAAATGGAGAGAATTGTCGGGTTGCCTTGTTCTTGTGCATGGGTTCATTTTTCTCGTTCCCCTTTTCATCCTTTACCACCATGAGTGTGTTTTATTCCTGAAAATTAAAACTAACTAGAAAACATAAAAATTAATCTAAATTAAACTAAGGATAGTTCCGTGGAATGCCTCCATGGTGCGCCACGTTTATAAGGGTCCTTGGCTAGACCCAAAGCCTGGTCATATGTTACCTAAGTGGGATGTGTTGCATCCCATGTTACACCGTCGGAGAGCGTCATCCAAGCTTGAGTCTATGACCTTCATGTAGTTGACCGGATCTTCTTCCTCTACTCGCCTTCCACATTCAAATTTCACTTCCTCATCCCCAAACTTCAATGTTAGAGTTCCG
Organism: Helianthus tuberosus; assembly: GCA_030545235.1. Lineage (NCBI taxonomy): Eukaryota > Viridiplantae > Streptophyta > Magnoliopsida > Asterales > Asteraceae > Helianthus > Helianthus tuberosus. The sequence goes on from JARYGA010042985.1 coordinate 34,437, forward strand.
TCATTCATATCCACCAATGCTTGGGCGGTGGCTAGGAATGGCCTCCCGAGGATGAGAGGGACCTCGGTGTCTTCTTCCATGTCTAGGATGACAAAGTCGGTTGGAAAGACGAATTTGTCAACCTTGACTAGCAGATTTTCGGCGACACCTTGTGGGAATTTGACGGACCTGTCGGCGAGTTGTATGCTCATCTTTGTAGGGCTTGTTGTTCCTAGGCCGAGTCGCTTGAACATTGATGTGGGCATGAGGTTGATGCTAGCCCCAAGATCGGCTAAAGCATTTCGGACGGGGGACTTCCCAATCGAACAAGGGATTGTGAAGCTCCCGGGGTCGATTTTCTTTTGTGGAAGTTTGTTGAGTACTACAGCTGAGCATTCTTCGCCTAAGTTAACTAATTGCAATGATTCAATTTTCCTTTTGTGAGTGAGGAAATCCCTCATGAATTTTGCATATTTAGGCATTTGGGTTAGGACCTCAATAAAAGGAATATTAACATGCAATTGTTTTAGTAAACTTTCGAACTTTGCGAATTGCTCATCGGTCTTTTGACGATTCAACCTACCGGGGTACGGAATTGGAGGAGTCTTGGTGGGCTCTTGATTTGGTGTAGAAGCCTTTTCTGGCATAGGAGGAGTCACAGGCTGGCTAGAATGGCTTCTTTCATTTGGCGGCAAAGGAGCATCCTCGGGACCCACGGTTCGATTTCTTAATGTGATGAGATGTACTTGTGCCTTCGGGTTCGTTTCGGTATTACTAGGTAAGGCGCCTTGTGGTCTCTCGGAGAAATTTTGAGCTAGTTGATTTAATTGTTTTTCAACGTTTTGAATGCTAGCTTGTTGATTTCTGAAATTCGATTCCAATTGTTGAAATCGATCCGAGTTTTTCTTTTCAGTGTCAGAGATGAGGCGAGATACAGTATCTTCAAGCCTTTCTCTTCCACCTTGTTGTTGAGGAAAATTTTGCGGTTGTTGAAAATTAGTTCGTTGGTTTTGTTGGTTACTACTATTGCCGGGATCTCTCCAACCAAGATTTGGGTGGTTACGCCATCCTTGGTTGTAGGTACCCGTTGGAGGACCCGACGGCCTAGGTCTATTATCCATGTAGTTTACCGTTTCAGTTTGTTCATCTAATTCTTTCATACAACTCCAATTTTCATGTGACCCACCACACCCTTACAAGCCATAACCGAGGCCGTTTTTGTCATTTCTAGCCTTTTGATTTTTGAAGAGAGGGCCTCGATTTGGGCTTGTAAAGAGGTGCTTTCATCAACCTTATGGGCGCCCGGGGCAATAGATTTATTACCTCGGGGAGTGTGCCATTGAAAATTGGTTTGAGCAATTTCCTCAATTTGGTTATATATTTCGTTTGGGCGACGATTACCTAAGAGTCCCCCGGAGCTTGAGTCAAGTGTTTGTCTTGTGTGTGGCAACAACCCATTGTAGAAAGTGGATACTTGTTGCCACACCGCTAGACCGTGATGAGGACACTTTCTTAGAAGCTCCTTGAACCTTTCCCAAGTTTCATATAAGGATTCCCCATCCTCTTGTGAGTATGTATTAATTTCAGTCATTAATTTAGCCGTTTTAGCAGGAGGGAAATACTTATATAAAAACTTTTGGGCAAGTTCATCCCAAGTGTTTACCGATCCAACTGGGAGGGTGTTAAGCCAAGCCTTAGCTCGGTCTTTCAGTGAAAATGGAAACATTCGAAGGCGGATGGCGTCATTTGATGCTCCATTGATCCGAAAGGTATCACATATTTCTAAGAAGTTAGTAATATGTAGATGGGGATCCTCGTCCGCAAGCCTGTGGAAGGTTGCGGAGTTTTGGAGCATTTGTATCAAATGCAGCCGAAGTTCGAAGTTGTTGGCCACTACATTCGGTGCATTGATAGCGGCGCCAAGATTGCCTACGGTAGGCCGTAGGTAATCCATGAGGGTACGTTGGTCCGCCATTGGAATTGGGTCCCCCGAAGCTTTTTCTTGATTTTTAGCTTTAAGTCTTTTTCTGAGAAAGCGTTCGGGTTCTTCCAAGGGTTCTTTTATGTCTCTACTAGAACTGGAGCTCATGCACTACGTAGGAGGGTCAAATGTGGCACCTGGGTTCCAAGTCCTGCAATAAAAACAGAAAAGAACGTTGGTCAGAAAGTTCACCACGGCCCCGTGCTCAGTGAACACGGCCCGTGTTGAGAGATACAGTAATTGTTTTCTGGATTCCCAGTTACTGGGAGTTGGACACGACCCCGTGTTGCACCGACACGGCCCCGTGTTCAGCTCTCTGTAACTCAGAAAATAAAAACTGCCAGTGATGATGCTGGGCACGGCCCGTGTCTGACCGGGCACAGCCCGTGCTGAGCTCTGCAGAAGCTGAAAAACTAAGAAAATCCTAAAAAAAATAAAAAGAAAAAAGAAAACTGATTAGGCCGTTGATTCCTAACTTTCTTAAAATCCTTGTGTCCCCGGCAGCGGCGCCAAAAACTTGATGCGTGTGAAGTGTTATATATTTTAGGTGTATATTTTAAGCCCTTTTTAACACTTATTTTAGCCAAGTTTTAAATTTATAAAACACGATATTTCACTAACACTAAACACACATATGGGCAAGTGCACCCATCGTTGAGTGTAGTATAGCGTTGGTAAGATACCGAGGTCGTCCAAGGACACAAGAGCTTTTAGTACCGGTTTATCCTCAACGTCTAACCAAAATAAAAGTTTAGAAAAATGTTTTAAACTAAGAAAATTAAAAACTAACTAAAATGCTGAAAATAAAAATAAAAGAAAAACAGATAGACAAGATGAATCACTTGGTTCCGACTCGTATCAAGTATAACCTTTGATTATTTCCGCACTTTTGCACATAATTAAGAGATTATCTTAGTTATTGTAGTAGGCCCCTCTTTTGAAGGTGACGTTACCCTCACCCCAGTAGTTTGAGTCAGCAGGGATACAATCCTAAAAGGGTGGATTATTGGAAGATAATGAATTAAGTTATTAATGCAGTATTGTGGTAGGCCCCGCTTTTGGCGGTGACGTTACCCTCGGCTAAGTAGTCTGAGTCAGCAGGGATACAGTCCTAAATAGCCGGGTTATAGTATTAATAGTAGTTAACTTATGAGGGGATCAAAGAGTTTGGACCCCCGCCATCCAATACCGTGAAGTATTGAAGGAGGTCCTACTAAATTTGACCCAGGTCCATTGCAGGACCTCTAAACGCTGAACAATGGCAAGACCTTTACCAAACCGTTCCCTTAACCCCCTACCAGGTAGCCAACATATCTCCATATAGACCGTGGAGATATGAATGGTGAAAATCCTTTATTTTATATAGACAGTAAAATAATGCCAAGACACCACGGACAAACGATAAGGAAAGATCACCTTCAACATAAGTAACTAATTATTAAAGTCATTAATACAAAACCAAATAAAAAGTGCAAAAGATTAGAAATAAAAAGTATTATACTAGACACTTTGTCTTCACCAAGTGATGTAAGAGACTTAGGCAAACATGGCCTTGATTGTCAAGAACTCTTACGATCAATCTTGGATCCCGAGATGACTCACACACTCTACGATGGACAATGGATGATGGTGGTGGATGATGGTGTTGCGATGGTGGTGGGTGGTGGATGAAGTGTGAGAGAGGTGGTGTGCCAAGGGATGAGATGAAATGAATCCAAGCACTCCTATTTATAGGCTGAACAGAGAGCTGGGCACGGCCCCGTGTCCGCTGGGCACGGCCACGTGTCCGTCTGACAATCTCTCTCCTCATTAATTGTAATTCGCAATTACAATAAATGCGCCTGCTGTACTTTCGACACGCCCCCGTGTCCGCTGAGCACGGCCTGTGGTGGGCAATAGAAGCTTCTATAGGTTTGTCTTTTCTGCTGCTTCTTGGGCACGGCCCCGTGCTGGCTGAGCACGGGGCGTGTTCAGTCTTCTGATTTCTCTATTTTGCTTTGGAAGGTGCCGTTGAGGGGTCGGGCAGTCCACTAATATCCCTTTTCTTGTATTTTTGTTGGATTTAGCTGTCTTTTTGCTTCTTTTGCGTTTTTGAGCTCATTTAATCCTGAAAATACAAAAGGAAGACAAAAACACTCTTTTTCCAATATTAGTACTCAAAAAGGGTTAGTTTTATGCCTCATTTGATGTAATTTATATGTTGCATTTTACACACATCATTTAGCATCATATTTCTTAAAGAGATATCGAACGGCTGTATGGTCTGTATAAACTATTGTTTTAGAAAGAACAAGATAAGAACGAAATTTATCAAAAGCAAATACTACAGCTAGCAATTCTTTTTTTGTTGTTGTTTAATTTTCTTCTGCTTTATTAAGTGTTTTACTAGCGTAATAAATTAGGTGAAAATGCTAATCTTTTCGTTGTCCTATGTTGGTGCATATTCTGTGACAAAAGCTTAATAGTTTAAGTATTTAGTCTTTGGATATTTTGTATTGGGCTTAGCAATATTGTTTAGTGAGTTATTTGTTGTAATGGGCTTGGAAAATGGCCTAGCCCAGCAGGAAGCCCAGTTCACAGACATGTGGTATATAAACATGTTTTGTGATTAGGGTTTGAGGAGTTAGAGAATTCTAGAGAGAGAAAACATAGAGAGAGGGGAATTCGAATTAGGGTTAGAGGCAAGATCACAGAGAGAGGCTGTGAGGTTGTGCGAGTCTTGAATTGATTGTAAAACTGATCGTTTGGATAATCAATAGAAGACCGATTAATTGTGAATTCTGTGTTTCTACTCGTTTCTGTGCTATTCTGATCTAGGGGATTCCGCACTCTAGATTGGATTGACAATTCTGTGATGATCCGTACGAACAAGAGGACCTACAATTGGTATAAGAGTTTTAGGCTCTTGAAGAAGCTCAGTTCAGAATTGCAGACTGTAGATTCGGGTGGAATTTGATAGAAATTTTCGAAAATTTTTTAAACCCGAATTAGGGTTTCGAATTTTTTTTTGGATTTGAGATAATTTTCGAAATTGTTTTTGAATCAGAATTGGTTGTTTTTGATCTTCTGCGTTTTTAGTTTGCTGTTTTGCAGGTTTTCGGGATAGTTCTGGTTGACTGGTTGAAGAATTTCGGTTAGAAAGTCTTGAAGATTCGAAGACTGTTCTTCGTGTTCTTCATAATTTTTGAAATATTAGTGCTGATTTGGTTCCTTGATTTTGCAGAAAATTGATAAGAGATAAGGATAAAATCTTCTGAAATTTTGAAAAGATTTGGTTCTAGCAAATTTGATGATTTCGGATAAATACTCTGACAGACCAGCGATTTTGTGACCTAGCAACTCGGTGACCGGCGAAATTAAAATCCAAAGCGACTTTGGTTACCGTGTAATTGTCCTCAGCGACACTATTACGGTGATCCGTGATCGGCGAAATTAATAGTCGTCGTAATAGTGAACTGATTAGCCAGCATAATTAACCGGCGAACTTAATAACCAGCGAAATTAACTGGAGTATTTGACTACGCAGCACAATTAACCAGCGAAATTAACCAAAGGAATTAAGCAGCAAAATTAGCTGGAGGATTTAAATAGTGGAGTATTTATTTTGGTGGAGTAATTAGATACGTATAGAGGATTTAACGTTTTCGTGAATAGAAAGTGATCCGTAGCTCATCTCGATAAACCGTTTGCACGCTTGGATTCATTGTATTTTTAGGACAAAAAAGACTCTGGAAATTCCCGAAATAGGTGTTTGACATTATATATCATTGGATTCGTTTTTTCGAGACGATTCTAACGGTATAATTTCGTAATCACAGTTTGCGGACACTTTTTGTACGGTTTTATCAGTACGGTTACGGTAAAAACGTGTTTAAAGATGGTCAAAATGGATAAGGTCAGTGAGACTGTTAAAAATTGGCCAAAGCTGATAAACGTTAAGCAATATGTTATCTGGAAAGAGGAGTTTGAGGTATTTGTGAAAAGTGAAGATACCAAAATGTGGAGCTGTATGATTGATGGTTATGTTACTCCTACACGCCGTGTTGAAGGAAGGGTTAAAGTGATTTCTTATGAGAAGATGGATGAATCTGAGAAACTGATGGTTGATGCTGAGAAGAAAGCTTTAGAAGTGATAAAGATGCCCTTTCCTGAGGGTATTAAACATATCTTCAAGAAGTATGGGACTTCTAGAGAGCTGTGGGAAGCTTTAGAAAAACGTTATCAGAGTTCATCAGGACAGAGAGTAGGAGCTCGTGCTTCAGGTGAAAAAGAAGATGCTGTGATAGAAGAGAAGAAGAAAGCAGATAAGGAGAAGGTTGAGAAGAAGGCTGTAGAAGTTTCAAAGTACATGAATGGTGTGCATGAACTTACAATAGAGGTGAAGGTAACATCAGAACCTATAAGTCATACATGTCATAATTGCACTGAACTACAAGGTAAAGTTAACAGCCTATCGGAGCAAAACAAAATTCTGTTAGCTGAATTTGAAAAACTGAAAGAGTCAAATGTTCCTTTGATTAAACGAGAGTCAAATTGTTTAAACAAACTGAAATCAAATGAACAGGAAATCAGCAGTTTAACAAGCAAAGTCAATGAACTGTTACAGGTCATTGATTTGGCTCGTGAAACTGTAAAGGATAAAACTAAGATTTTTCTGATAAGTGGCCATTGCACAAGACCAAATTGTTGAACTTAAAAGAAAGTTAGACAAACTTGGAAAATCACCATTAGTTTGGACTCAAATTCAAGAAAGTTTGAAAAAGAGTAATGATAAAAAGGGTTTGGGGTTTAGTAAAGCCTCATCTTCTAAAAATCAAGACTACTCTTTTTTACCTGATGAGAATGAGCTAACTGACTTTGTGCCTACTACACCGGCTGTAGTGGATCTGATAACTGTGGACTTGCCTAATAGTCCAGTATCTTTGAAAGAATCTGTAGGGTTTAACAGTACACCTCATAAATTGGATGAGGATACTGAAGAGGAAAAGAAGAAAACATTTAAAAAGAGATTTAAGAAAAAGAGAATTTATAAGACAAAATCTTGTTTTAAATGTCACACTAAAGGGCACGTGGTAAGTTGTTGTCCTTTGAAGAAAGGTAAGCAAAAAGTTGACGAGGTTAAAGATGGGAATAGGGTTGGTTTAAATAATAATGTGCAACCACACTGTCAAAGTAATCAACCAAGATTTCAATCTAAAACTTTAACATCAAGACGATTTGATAGACCAAGAAGCAATTTTACACAATTTAGTGATTTTAATGGTAAATCAAATCGGTTTCAAAATCAAAATAGAAATTTTGGATATCAAAATCGATACCATACTAATGGTAATCGAAATTTTCAAAGAAGAAACGAACATAGGGGTTTCAGTAACTCGAATGTTCAACAACATCCAAAATTTTTCCAAAATTCGTGGTATGATAATGGGAGAAGAAGGTTTCGAGATAATAATTTTCAAAGGTTAGAAAATCCGAGACTTTATTGGAACTCTTGCGATCAAAGACCTAGTGGAAGTTATAAATCTTGTTCAACAACGGGTAAAACATCCAAGACACCAGTAAGGTGTGATGGATATTGGTTAGAAGCATCGTATATGGATTTACATGGTCGACCCAAAACCGGTCAGGTTTGGGTTGTTAAGTCTAACTGAGTTGTTGAGTGTGTGTAGGATGACCAAGAAGGACTGTTGATGTGTTCAACAGTGGTTGTTCCTGTAAAGTGTCTAAGGTGAATAGTAGGTTAAAATTGGTAACTAACTATTTACTTTAGTGATTGATTGATGATTTATTGGTGAAAAACTTATTGTCAGGTTAAAGTGGGAGTCTATTTGTGTTTTAAATTTATGGTTTTTAAAACTTACTCCATAAAAACAAAAATTTAGGTGGAGAAATTTCCCTAAGCCAAAAAGAGTTTAGATAGTGAGTGAGTTTAGGGGGAGTAAGTTAAGTTATAAAATTTTAAAAAATCATAAAAATACAAAAACATTGAAAATGAAAAACATAAAAAAAAATGAAAAATAAAAAAAGAGATTTCATTGTGTGAAAAAGAAGAAATAATAGTACATCAACACGTTAGACTGCCACACTGAAAATGAATTAAAGTGCTTAAGTGTGATAGTAGCTTCATCATACGATGTACCAGTAGGCAAAAAGCACGAAATAATCAACTTACCAATGTGATATAAACCTAAACAAACTGAGTATGAGTGGGGAACACATCAGTGGTGTATGGTTTAATGACCTTAAATCTTGCGTTGATAGATTGCCAAAATCTGAGGTTTTGGGTCTTTATATTGTTATTTCATCCAGGGATATCAGGGTTCTCCTTCTGCTGCATCCAGATACATGCTGACCTAGGCACAACCAGGATATCTTAAAAGAGCTAAAAATGCCAAAACCTTGAAAATGAAGAAGCTCTCCTAGAGAGTCATTCAAATGTGTAAAATGCATAAATCGTACCAAAAAATGGTATTTGTCTTAGCCCTCGTTAGATATTTTGGTCTCTTTGCTATACGGAAGTACTGACCTGATCACCAATTATCTATTGTTGAAAAACAAAACGGATGAGTTCAGTATACTCACATACTACGATGAATCTTTTTGCGTACCTTGATCGTGGGGGTACATCCTGAAGTGGGACACACTAGTATATCAGTAATAAAATTACCTTAACATATCATACGGTAATGGTACTTGAAATTTTCATGCATTTTGTTTAAGTGGACAAACATACTGGTAATCGTCTTGGACTGCTTTTCACGAAAATAAATATAGAATTAACTACAAGTGTGAAACAGTTTGATTTTGCTGATATGATCTTCTTGCACATGATTCTCACAAAAAGATGAAATTGTAAATATTTTTTAGTTTAGTTTAGTTTGTTAGTTTGTTTTAAAAAAATCAAAAATACAAAAAATATTTTGTTTAAAAGACTTCCATATTGAACTGATAGATTGTTATTTTTGCATATTAAGATAAAATATTGGTTTATCTTTAAATGTGAAAAAGACTAATGGTTTTTCGAGATACTTGCTTGTGTTTCTAAATAGATTGATGCAGTTATCAAAATGAAGTGCAGAATACAAGTAAAGTGCAGATTGAGAATGAAGTAAAGAACATGTGAAGATGCATGGTAGGATCCTTCTACTACATTGAAGAAAGTGAGATATGGAAGAGTTGGAGCATACTTAATCAAAGATTACTAGCTAACTGATCTACAATGAATGAAAGTTTTGGAGATTGGAAGCATTAGCTAAGGGGGAGTCTGTTGATGTCAGAAACTGTGTAGCTGACGCTATCCAAAGACCAAAAGAACACATGATGTTTGAAGAGAAAGTTACACTATGAAGCTATTGTCAAGGGGGAGTCTGTTGGTGCATATTCTATGGCAACAGCTTAATAGTTTAAGTATTTAATCTTTGGATATTTTGTATTGGGCTTAGCAATATTGTTTAGTGAGTTATTTGTTGTAATGGGCTTGGAAAATGGCCTAGCCCAGTAGGAAGCCCAGTTCACAGACATGTGGTATATAAACATGTTTTGTGATTAGGGTTTGAGGAGTTAGAGAATTCTAGAGAGAGAAAACGTAGAGAGAGAGAGGAATTCGAATTAGGGTTAGAGGCAAGATCACAGAGAGAGGCTGTGAGGTTGTGTGAGTCTTGAATTGATTGTAAAACCGATCGTTTGGATAATCAATAGAAGAACAATTAATTGTGAATTCTGTGTTTCTACTCGTTTCTGTGCTATTCTGATCTAGGGGATTCCGCACTCTAGATTGGATTGACAATTCTGTGACGATCTGTACGAACAAGGGGACCTACATCCTAAAACGGCTCCAACTGCAAAGTCACTTGCATCACACATGATTTCGAAAGGTAATTTCCAATCGGGCGCTATCATGATAGGTGCATTGACTAACATTTCTTTTAGCGTTAGAAATGCTTGGTTGCAATCCTAGTCAAAGATGAAAGGGGCATCTTTTTCAAGTAATTTTGTTAGAAGTCTTGAGATTTTTGAAAAGTCTTTGATAAATCGTCTATAAAATCCGGCATGCCGAAGGAAACTTCTGATAGCTCTAATGGAGGATGGGGGTGGTAATCGAGAAATAATGTCTATTTTTGCTCGATCGACCTCCATTCCTTCGCTTGAGATTTTGTGACCGAGTACTATTCCCTCCATTACCATGAATTGGCATTTTCCCAGTTAAGGGCAAGGTTAGTTTCCTCACATCGGGATAGCATTCATTCAAGGTTATCGAGGCATTGGTCGTATGAATCTCCAAAGATAGAAAAGTCGTCCATGAAGACTTCCATTGTCTTTTCTATCATATCATGGAAGATGGCCACCATGCAACGTTGAAAGGTTGCGGGGGCATTACATAGACCAAAAGGTATGCGTCGATAAGCAAAAGTTCCGTAGGGACATATGAATGTTGTCTTTTCTTGGTCTTCGGGTGCTATAGGTATTTGAAAGTAACCTGAAAAACCATCTAAGAAACAATAAAATTTGTGACCGGATAATCTTTCTAACATTTGATCAATAAAAGGTAAAGGAAAGTGATTTTTCCTTGTTGCTTCATTTAATTGACGATAATCTATACATACCCTCCACCCTGTGACGGTTCTTGTTGGTATTAATTCATTTTTCTCGTTAGTCACTACCGTCATACCTCCTTTCTTAGGAACTACTTGGACGGGACTTACCCAAGTACTATCGGAGATTGGGTAAATGAGTCCGGCGTCAAGTAATTTGATGACTTCATTTTTAACCACTTCTTGGACGTTTGGATTTACTATACGTTGTGGTTGTATTACCGATTTATTCATTAAAATTTTGTGCGTGCACATGGAAGGACTTATTCCTTTAATATCTACAAGCTTCCAAGCGATCACGTTTTTGTATTTTTTTCAAAAGTGTGATTAATTTTTTTTTCTACACTAGTTAATTTTGACGAAATAATTACAGGTAATTTACCATCTTTGTCGAGAAAAGCATATTCCAATCATTTTGGAAGTTCTTTGAGCTCAAGAGGTGGGTCTTTAGGAGACTCCTTATTTGGTTGCTCATTTTGATCAAGAACCAAGAAGGTTTGTTCTATGGCGACCTCTTCTTCAACAAAGTGGTCAATTTCTTCTCTTGTATAAGGTGGTTCATCTTCATCTTCAATTAGGGGGTCATTATTGCCGAATGGATATTTCATTGAACGCTCAAGATCGACACTTTTTTTTGAATGCCCCTAATTGAATGGGTAGATTGTTGTACTTCCGATTTTTCAAAGCTTCGTGGGTTTTTACAAAAGGTCGTCCCAACACTAGTGGAGCGTCATCAAGGATGACGAAGTCGGTTGGGATTACCATTTGATTGGTTTGGACCAACACATCTTCAACTATCCCTATTGATTTTATTGTTTTCCGATTATATAGAAAAATGGGTATTTGAAGTGGAGAAAAATCACCAATACTTAATTTTTCGAAAATGTAGTTTGGCATTATATTAACACAAAGATCTTTATCAATTGTAATATTACTAATAAAGGAATTTTGAAAAAAAACATGGAACCGGTGTAATGTTAGTTTCAAATGGATCTTCTTTTATTAGCGTAGTTTGACCATTTGTTAACTTATTGCTTACCGTTTCGTCAATTTTAGTGTTAGTGTTCAACTCTTTTAAAAACTTAGCATGAGTGGGTACTAAACAATGATTTTCGAAAGAAGGTGACAAGAGATTTCTTTAAAATTAGACTCTTCTTGAATTTTAACGTTGTCGGACTCACCTTTTTCGTTGTTTAACTCATGTGTCGGTTTTTCACTTACTTGTTCTTCCATTTTTATCTCTTCAACTATCTCTTTTTTGTTACAAGTTAATTCTTCCCTTGCGCGGGCTTCTTTTATATAGCGTTCGATGGTTTTAAGGTGTTCTAGTATCTTTTCGGCTACGGGTGAGATAGTTGGTGGTTCGTCAAAGTGAGTTGAATAAGTATCATCATAGCTTAAATTCGGAAGTTCGATCCTTGGCTCCTCATAGTACTCATATGAGGTACATGGTTCACACCATTTTTCTTCATTGTAAGTATATGATAGATAAGGGTCGTAACTTGGTTCTTCATAATACTCATATGAGGTGGGTTGTTCACCCCATGGTTCCTCATAGTAAGTATATGAAGATTGAGGCTCATATCTTGGTTCCTCAAAGTATAAGTATGAAGGCTCATACCTTGGTTCATCAAAATATGAGTATGAGGGAGAAGGTTCATACCTTGGTTCTTCATAGGGTGTGTATGAAGTTGATGGCTCGTACCTGGGCTCCTCATAGTAGGTGTATGAAGGGGATGGCTCAAAGAGGTCACAATATTGTACCGAATGAGGATTACCACAAATGGTGCAATAGTCTTCCCTATAATCATCCTCCTCATAGTGGTAGTTGTAATCTCCTGAGTATTGATCCATAAGAATCACTCAGCAGACCACAACAGAGTCTCGGGACCAGTAAACAAAAATAAAAACAGAAACAGGTTTTGTATCTAGGCGTTTTAATAAAAGTGGTTGGTTTTGCGCAGCACGGGGGCATGTTCAGCGAGCACAACCCCGTGTTCAGACTCTGTATCTGGGAGTTTAATAAAAATTGTGCAGCACGAGGGCGTGTTCAGTGAGCACGACCTCGTGTTCAGACTACTGTAATGCAAACACTAACTAAAATGCAGAAAATGTGCGCGCGATTAATTTTTTATTTTTTTTTGAAAAACTGATTAGTCTGTCGATTTTAAGCTTTCTTAAAATCCTTGTGTCCCCGGCAATAGCGCCAAAAACTTGATGCGTGTCGAGTGTGATATGTTTTTAGTTATATTTTTAGCCATTTTTAACACTTTATTCAAGTTTTAAATTTATAAAACACGATATTCTACTAACACTAAACACACATATGGGCAAGTGCACCCATCGTGAGCGTAGTATAGTGTTGGTAAGATACCGAAGTCGTCCAAGGACACAAGAGCTTTTAATACCGGTTTATCCTCAACGTCTAATCAAATCAAAAGTTTAGAAAAGGTTTTAAACATGAAAATTAAAAACTAAAAATGCTGAAAATAAAAAAATAAATAAAATGAAAACAGATAGACAAGATGAATCACTTGGATCCGACTCGCCTTTAGTGTAACCTTGGATGATTTCCGCACTTTTGCACTTTTTAAGAGATTATCTTAGTTATATTAGTAGGCCTCTCTTTTGAAGGTGACGTTACCCTCAACCCAGTAATTTGAGTCAGCAAGAATACAATCCTAAAGGTTCGGAATATTGAAAGATAATTAATTGAGTTATTAATGCGTAATGTGGTAGGCCCCTCTTTTGAAGGTGACGTTACCCTCGGCTAAGTGGTTTGAGTCAGCAGGGATACAATTCCAAGTAGCCGGGTTAATGTATTAATAGAAGTTTATATATGAGGGGATCAAGCCATTCGCACCCCCGCCATCCAATATCAGTGGATATTGAAGGAGGTCCTAGTAAGCTTGACCCAGGTCCTAGCAGGATCTATACACTGAACAAGGCAAGAACCTTACCAAACCATTCCCTTAACCCCCGACCAGGTAGCCAACATATCTATATATAGACCATAGAGATATGAATGGTGTAAATCTTTTATTTTACATAGACAGTAAAATAACGCCAAGACACCATGGACAAATGATAAGGAAGTTTCACCTTCAACATAAGAAACTAGTTATTAAAGCCATTAATACAAAACCAAATAAAAAGTGCGAAAAGATTAAAAATCAAAAGTATTACACTAAATGCTTGTCTTCACCAAGTGATGTAAGAGACTTAGGCAAACATGGCCTTTGATTGTCAAGAACTCTTACTATCAATCTTGGATCCTGAGACTAGTACACACACTCTAATATGGATGATGGATGATGGTGGTGGATGTGGGTTGTAGTGGTGGTGGAGTGTGGGTGAAGTAGAAGAGAGGTGGTTTGCCAAGTGATGCCTTTGAAGTGAGCCAAGCACCCCTATTTATAGCCGGCACAGAAGCCTGGACACGGCCCCGTGTCCGGTGGACACGGCCCCGTGTCCATCCTTTTTCTCTAACTTCATTAATTGCAATTGTCTGCATTAGTTCCACACGCCCCCGTGTTAGCTGGGCACGGCCTCGTGTGCAGAAGCGTATCTGTACTATCAAGATTTGCTTGGATTCTGCGAATCCTAGCGTTGACCACGGCCCGTGTTGAGCTGGGCACGCCCCCGTGTCGGGAATGGAAGCTTCTATTACTTTGTCTTTTCTGCAGACACTTGGCCACGCCCTCGTGTCCGCTGGGCACGGGGCTATGGTCAGCCTTCTGTTCTCTTGTTGTTGCTTGGGAAGATGCTGTCGAGGGGTCGGGCATGCCACGTTTATTCCTTTTCTTGTATTTATGTTAGATTTTGCTGCATATTTGTTCCTTTTGTTCATTTAAGCTCATTTAGTCCTGAAAATATAAAAGGAAGACAAAAGCACACTTTTTCCAACATTAGTACTAAAAGGGGTTAGTTTTATCCCTCAATTGATGTATTTTATATATTGCATTTTACACACATCAGCAAGTACTCTAATCAGACACTAAAATACATCAAGGAATGTGTGAACAAGAAGTAGAAACAACTTTAAGCTAAAGGGAAATATAAAGAGTTGCTGAGAAAGGAAATTGAAGAAATTATTGATGAATGGATAGATGCTAGACGCTGGTACAAAGTAATGTATGAATTATGCCACAAGTTCATCCATCACAAGAAGAAGCTGAAGAAAGATGATATCCACAAACTTGCCAAACTATTTTAAAAACAATTGGATTTCATGTTTTTTTTTTTTTTTGTAATATGTTTTTGAACAAAGATCTTGTACTATGCAACTTTGATTCCATTGTTGGGAATTTTGTTTGAATTATCATTTGTTATAAGATAGTTTATTTTTCTTACAATATTTAGGGGGAAATTGTTCGGAAACTCTTATGTAAGTATTGAAGAAAAAGATGATCAACCTGATCATATGCTGAAGATACAGTCAAGGAATATCAATAAAAAAAGGTGCCTATATGATAATAGGACATGAAGAAAAGAAAGAAACATCTTCAACAAGTATCAGGAAGTGATTAAGACAAAGAAGGCAATCAGAAAATACCATTATGATAAGTCTGATGAAAAATCTGGTATTTTTCACGAGAATCTAGTAACCCTGATCATCAGAATTTCTGATGATCAATCTCAACAGAAT
The DNA here is from genome assembly GCA_030545235.1 of Helianthus tuberosus. NCBI lineage: Eukaryota > Viridiplantae > Streptophyta > Magnoliopsida > Asterales > Asteraceae > Helianthus > Helianthus tuberosus. Next base: position 49,636 of record JARYGA010042985.1, read on the forward strand.
TCTGGTAAGCTGGTCATCAGAATTTCTGATGGACCAACTTGTCTTAAAGATAAGGCCTTGACACAATTTGGAAAGTAGCAAGTTGACACCCACTGATTCAATGAATATGTCAAAAAGCTACTTTGTGTAGAGCAAGTGCATGAATAAACATTAGTTTATTCATGATCCAGACTCTCTATAAATAGAGATGTCAACCCCGAATGTTAAATGAGTTGAGCCAAGCATTCAATACACACACCACAAACTCCATTGCCCTTCAATTCACAATTCTTTGAGCATTCATTTGTAACAGTCAATAACTTTGTTTTCCAAAGTGATTAATATACTTGAAAATTCTGTAAGTTGTTGTTTCTTGAAAATTTGATTTCTAGTTACGCACAATATTTGTTAATATACTTTGTTTTCCTGCTCGTTGAAATCTACTTGCCATACTTAGTCTTTGAGCATCTTATCTGGGATCAACATTTAGAGCATGCGTACTGGAGTTCCATGGGGGCTCCATGTCGACGATGAAGCCCCATAGCGCTGGGGAACAGCTCCCCTGGGCGCTAGAGGCTGAAAATGGGGAGGGCCGCGATGAGCATAACGGCGTTGTAGAATGGTTTCTCCCACACACACATATACATACATATATAAATATAATTGATGGGGTATAACCCCGCATTTACATAACCCACTACTACATACTCAAATTATATAACTCATTTTTCTTACACATTTATTCACTTGTCACATAACTCCCTATGGGGCACCATGAAACTTGTCCGCTATACATGATCTTAGTAATTGTTAATGATTGAAAAAAATTATAATTTTTGTTTCGAATACTACTTTATTAAGTATATATATAGTTTAATCAAAACAAAAGATATAATTGAAATCATTTTATATTTGTTTACGTTTAAAGTGAGTTTTTAATTTTTAATTACATATCTAACAAATGTTAAAATGAAAACCGACTTAGAGAGAGGAATCATGCAACCAAAATAGATGAAAAAAGGATGACACAATCGTAAATAGTTAAATACGATTTATTTGTTGTTGTGGTGGTGGTTTGGGCCATTTTGCTGGTTTGGTCCAAATGTTTGAAACGTTGCCATTTTAGTCTACTAGGTTAATTTTATCCTTTTTTTCTGTTAACTAGAATGACAATTCAGTTATTTTTTATGTAATTCAGCTAACTATAAAGACAATTCGACCATATAAAATGACCAAATTGCCCTTCTCGTTAACAAAAAACTAGGATGAAGTTAAATCAGTGGACTAAAATGGTAACGTTTCAAACTATTTGGACTATAATGACAACGTTTCAAAGTTTTGGACTAACCTGGCAAAATAGCACAAACCACGATGCAGGGATTAAACTTCTGACCTCTCATATCCTAAGTTTTATCTAACTCATCAACATCATTAGGCTCTCAAATAAATGAATACGATTTATTGTAAATGCAAAAAACCAAGCACCGTATTGTATATATTGCCCATTGCAATGAACGTTTTCATGTTTACCAAGTCTCCCTCAATCTTAAAGAAATTGATAATACGGACTCATTAGTTAATGTATAAGGAAGACATCTAGCGGTTCTGTTTTCTAAATGTTTCTTTTGATTATTGAATTATTTTATAGACAAGGCAAAACGTATATCCTTAGTTAAATATCCATGATTACTTTTATCGTCTCAAATTATTTTATAGACGAGGCAAAATATACATCCTTAGAACATTCACATTGGGGCCTCTATTCTATACAATATAAAGAAAAGAATAGAGAAAACAACAAAAACACAAGCACATTATAATCTCAGTAATAAAGAAAAATATAAAGAAAGTAAAGTACACCTCTATATTTAGAGGTTCATATTCAACCATTTATATTTTTATTGTAAATGTGTAGGAAAAAGAAAAATAATAAAATAAGTTTTTATATCATTGTAAAACTTTTTTTGAACCGCCCATCATATCCCTCTCAAAACCAAGGAAATTGTTCTTCAATATAACCAACAATTTTTAAGAATAATGGTATCAGATACGAAAACGGTATTTGAATACTTCATCATCAAACTTTGGTTCGTCAACAAAATAATCGTTCATAAAATTTTCGTTACTTTGTACGCGATCACGTTTGACGATTTTTTTTGAAACAGCCGATGACGTTGCTGTGCCTTCCGCATCAAGTTTCTCAAGCTTCTCCACGAAATAAAATAGGCTACTATTGGTTGAAAAATCATCTTCGTAATCGTTTGGCGGTAGATAAATACCCAACTCTTCGTATGAATGATTAACCATTGAAAATGAAAATGAGTAAAGAGTTTAGAATGAAATGAGATGGTTTAGAGTAAAAATGGGTTAAGAATGACTTGGTATTTATAAGATTTAAAAAATAAATAAAAATATATATTTTTATTTCAAAAGGTCATATGACCGTTGATGGTCAACAACAACCATCAAAAACATCAACTTGCGAGCGGGTACCATGCTAGCCTCGCCAACCCGCGGGGATTGCGGCGGTGTGCTAGCTCAGGTTCGAACCCGGAGAGGGCTACTCGGGGAGTGTCCCATCCTTCCGGAAGAGTTGAATGTGAAATGTTGTTGAAAAACTAATAAAATTTAAAAAAAAATGATTTTTTATAGCTATTTTAATTAATCTTTTCAAAAGCAACTCATTCCGTGTTCTTATATTTTTTTTTTGAAAAGAAAATTTCATAAACACAAAGGGCGCGCCCTCAAAGCAAGGACCGCCAAACCACCGAACTTACAACATATACAAGGGATAAACAACCCAGTCCTTCCACTGAATAGAAACAAACCTAGATCTATTTTTCAGCCACAAAAAAGACATAGACTTTACCATGGCGATAACCTCAATAACCTTCGAATTAACTCTCTCGAACACCTTTGTATTTCGCACCTTTCATAAAGCCCAACAGGTGATCATAACAATGCCTTTAATTTATTTTTTTTGCCCATTTATTTATTTATTTATTTAAAATGACCTTGGTTAAATATCCATAGCTATTTTAATCTTTTTAAAAGCAACTCATTCCGCGTTCTTATATTTATTTATTTAATATTGTCGGCAACATCACCGAAACTTACAATTATTTTTTTTTGAAAGGCAAATTTCATTCCACACCAAAACTAGCAAGGAGCTAGAGACAACAACAAAAGGAAAAGAAACAGAACAAGATTACATGATCATGAAATTATTCCATTGATCCTCCTTAAGATTTAAACCTTTCGCCCTGCTTTTAAGCCATAAGTAGCCCAAAACTTTCACCTCGTTCACGATACTTTGCGGATTTCCTTTTTTTCCTATGAAAATAAGACTGTTTCTATTCTTCCACATGACCCAACACGTTAAAAGCATAACCGATTGCACCGCTGCCACATAGTTCGTCGACCCTTCGATACCTTCATGATATCTCAGCAAATCCTTAATTGAAAAAGCAATGACCTGAGGGAGCTTTATCCAACTAGAGATCCTTGTCCACACATCATGAGCATAACTACAACCCGTGAGCAAGTGATCAATATTCTCCGTGCACTCCAAACAAAGCGGACAGAGGTCGTTAACAATCTGCATATTACGTTTGATGAGGCACTCCTTGGTAGGAAGACGATTCAAAGCCATCCTCCACCCAAAAATATTTACTTTTAAAGGCAGCAATTTGTTCCACTTAAAATCGTTTGGATCTGGGTTCTGATCTGGACCGCGAAGCATACTTCGAATGGACCGAGCCGCAAAAATACCACTTTTTTCTCCAGTCCAGAGCCATGTATCTTCAGCGTTTGATATATTCTTGTCTCGCATAATGTTGCAGCAAAACTGCAGCTCATCCTGTTCCTCTCGTGTTTCCGGCATGCGACTCCAACTCCAGCTGAGTTGAGTTGTACCGTTTTGAAGTTGCATCCTCTCCTCCACCACAACATCTTTATTAATTTCCAGCATGAACAGGTTAGGGCATTGCACCATTAAAGACGACTCACCGATCCACAAATCTTTCCAGAACCGAATATGCTTCCCATTTCCAACTACACCTCTGATTATTCTTTCCAGGTTCACGTTTTTCGTCTTCATAATGTCCCCAGCTTTAATGATTTGTTTCCAGCCGCCACAAATACCTGAATTAAATGCAATAAACTCTCTCCTGTTACTTCCTCCATGTAAGGCGCATATAACTCTATTCCACAACTGATGGCATTGCGTTTTAAATCTCCACTGCCACTTGGCGAGGAGACTTAGATTGCAATCCATGAGAGTCATTAAGCCTAACCCGCCTTGACTCTTCGGCGACGTGACCTTCTCCCAAGCCACCCAATTTATGCTATTCTTATCCTCTTTACCGCACCAAAGGAATTTTCGTCTAATGCCATCTAATTTTTGAATGACACGAGCCGGGGCTTTGTAAAGAGAAAAGAAGTAAACCGGTAAACTGTCAAGAACCGATTGAAGCAAGATTACCCTCCCGCCAATTGAAAGCGTTGACGCCTTCCACATTGATAGTCTATTCTCCAAAGCTTGAATAACCGGGGTCCAATTTTTGTACAGGTTCATGTTTGCACCAACAACCAACCCCAGATAGTTAAACGGAGGAGATTGGGTCTTGCATTGTAGAATTTGAGCAAAATCTTTCACTCTATTCTCCTCAACGCCAAGGCCAAATAAAGTCGACTTAAGATAATTAATCTTAAGACCGGACACAAGATAAAAGGCTCTAAGAATCCTTGCGGTATTGAGAATATTAGCTTCCGACCACTCCCCCACCACAAGCACGTCATCCGCGTACATAAGATGAGAAATCACAGGGCCATTGTTTGGAGTCGTAATCCCTTCAAAGATCCCGTTTTGAGAAACTTACAATTATTAGACCTTTTTTGATCATTTTGTTCCTTTTCTGTAGTGCTCTTACTTAAATATTCATGGTTATTTTTATAATGGTTAACTTTATCTTTTCAAAAAGTACAACTCAATGACTCATTCCGCATTCTTATATCTATTATTTATTTAATATTGTCGGCAACATCTCCGAAACTTACAATTAACCTTTTTTGATCCTTTTTATTCCTTTTCTATAAAATTCAGTCTTATCATATCTTCTGAGATATTGAAGAAAACTCGATAGTGGCAAGTAAAAGCATACGTTGAGAGGTATTTTCTTAATTAACTAGTGTTATGTGTTTACATATATGAATTGAATTACAAGCTTCTACTTGTGCTCTGCTTATTTCCTCTGGTTGGTTGCTACTTGATATATTCATTGTTGTTAATTTCTTTGTACGTCAATATTGTTTGTGTACTTTCCTAACAAACCCCAGATGATGATATCCAGACTTGATTTTTGGAATATCAATTACATGATTTATAATATTAACATATAATATTCATAGATAATTACTTTTCTCATTGGTAGATCTGTTAGAAAGCCACCAGGTTCGGTGTCATAATGCTAAGTTTGCATTTTATATTCTAGTTTATAGGGGTGTTCTTCGGCTTATTTACTCAGGTTTTTGCTTCTTCGGGTCGGTTTCTATGAGAAATATTTATCCGAAACCCAAACCATCTAAAGTTCCAGGTTAATAGGGTCTGTTTTAATTGGTAATTGGATTTTTTTTAACGGCCAACGATTCCTCCAAATGGGCTACTGGCAAAATTCACCACATCGGAATACACTCGTGAACCGGGAAGAACCCTCACCTAGGGATTGTGTTGTTGGGTTAATCGGTTTGTTTCCGGGTCGGTTCGGGTTGACGGGTCGAAGCTATGGATCGGTATCGACGGGTCACAAATTAATGGGTCACAGGTCATCAAGAGTTTGCATGCTTGTAAAGACTTGGTCTAGAGTTGACCGAATTTGTTGGACTTGAAAATGGAGGTTGAGGTGAAAGATGGAGTTTGTTTGTTGCTAAATAAAAGGAGTTCGTGGAGTGAGTTATTTAAGCATGTGGTTATTTGTTTTATCTTATAAATAGGATAGTTTTAGTTTACTTTAACTGTGTACTCTCAATTCTAAATATAAAGAAAGTTGGAAGCATAAACCTTTTGTGTTTGTGAGTGTTTAATTGTTTGATCTTTGGGCCTGAAAACCAACATGTGTGTGGGTTGCTCTAAAACGAACGGGCTGGAAAAATGACGGATGAGTAGGTGCACTAAGGGTAGAGGGTATAACCCTAGGGGGCTTGTGCGGTGAGGGTATGTCACCGATCGGTGACTATACCGTGTGTGGGTATTCGGTGAGGAGGAGAGAAGGTGGGTATTTCGGTGAGTGTTTACCGAAAATGGGGGAGAGAGAGTGATTGAGAAAATGGTGGGTCCCAACCCTTTTTAACCAGTCACAACTTTTTTTTTAACCTACTCAAACACCCTAGGGTGTTTGACTATATCATCTGATTGAGTGCAAAATGAGGAGTGGAATGAGGAGTTGACATCGCATAATATTATTGGGTAGGATTTCACTCCACCCTAATAAAGTATGATTATGTTGATTGTTTCTGCAAAAAAAAGTTTGATCTATGTAAATAAAAAAAATGAGGAACCTGATTTACTAGAAATGTAGAACATGAATGACTGATTGAACCATATATAATTATGAATTGCTTCAAACACGTCAAATGCTTGACAATTGCTTCTACAAGTTTGTTTCTTGATTCTGGATTCAAACTATTCAGATTGCTTATTGATTTCGGCTTGCTTGAATGCCTATTGATGTTAAGGGGGATGGGGCAGCCTTGCGGGTACACCCCCCCCCCCCCCGGTTTCGAAGCCACACGGCAACACTGCCAACACCCTTGCAGGTAGGCAGGTGGGTTACCTAGCATGGGTAGAGGAAGTCGCGCTAGGTGTAAAAGTTTGAGAGTTAGGGTGTTTAAGGTGTGTTTGATTGGTGGGTGGAGTAAAAGACTGGGGTCCATGGTTCTAGGATACTTAGGGTAGGGCGACTCCAGTGTTTTGTAGTGCTAGGGGTACTGTCTAATGAATTTGATGCAGGAAATCGTTCGTGCAAAAATAAATAAATTATTTTATTAACTTGAATTACAAAACAAGAACAAAATGAAAATGAAGATACAATACAATTACACCTGAAAACAAGAACAGAAATTACAAACATAAAAGACGTTCTTGGCTGAGAATCATGTTAGACACGGGTCCCTTAAAACAAATTTCGAGTCTCCCAGGAGACCTCGTTTGTTTCCAGGATACAACAGCCTAAGCAGTTGCACTGCCGGACTTGACGAAACCCGAAGGTGTACCTTGCTAATAGACAGAAAACGATGAAGAAGCTGTTGAGAGAAAGTTGCATATTTTGGTGTCTATTCTGCAGCAGGTCTCCTGCCTATTTATACTACAGGTCTGAGATGAACCAGAAAAATAAATTAAATAGGAGAATTAAATTGCATTAAACGTCTTCAATGCACTTTAATTCGTCATTTAATTCTCAGTCAAAACCGTTTGACTCATTTGTTTCAGATGCTGAAATGAAACTGCTATGTCATTAATTGCTAGAAGCTTCTGCGCGCGCGCGCCCTTTTGGCTCATGCGCGTGTAGGTCTTGCACACTCATGCGCGCGTGCGCCACTTTGGCTTACTTTCAAGCGCGGGCAGGTCTGCACGCTCATGCGCGCGTACTCCCATTCGGCTCACTTACATGCGCGCGTGCGCCAGACACCAGTGAACCTATACGAGCACGCCACACAGTCGCGCCGTATTGGCTCACTTTTGTGCGTCACGCACGTCACGTCAGTGCCCATGCTCCATGCGCGCAGACCCGCCTGGGCAAGCTCCAAACACCGCCCACGCCATCAAAGCGCCACATTGTGCCCATTGCCCATGCCACGCGCGCGCGCGCGTGTACAAGTGCGAGCCTTCGCGAGTACACTAGTGTGTGCTTCCATGAAATAATAAGGATCGAGAGTTCCCACTTAAACACCCCTTTAAGTTTCATCTCTCCTCCTATGTGGGACAAGGTGCCACTTTCCCAATTTTTCAGCATTCAATGTTTCAAACACCAAACTTTGAGCATCAATATCTCATTCATCTTAGCTCCGTTTTGGACGTGGTTTAGTTCGTTGTGAAGCTCTTCCAACATAGAACACAAACCCACAAATAAATATATAAACCCCACTCAGTTTCTTATATTTATTTCTAGTCCAAAATTAGGAAAAATGCATTTTCCTATATTTGTGAAAAGTGTTATTTTCACAAATTTCCAACAATCCCCCACATGAATAGAAATCGATTTATCAAGTTTCAACGATACAAATTCAGCAGTTGAGTATTGCAAGATAGGTATGTGTAACCTTTGAACCTTCTTTTGTGAAGCATACTTAGCCTCCTAGGGTCTTGTAGACGGGGTGTCTTTGAACAATCCCCCATTTATGTAGGCGACAATATACATTCACACAATACTCTCCCTGGTTTAGTCAAGTCCTCTTGGTTGTGTCCGTTTATGATCATGGAACACTTTCCTGGTTCTGCGAGAGCTCTAGGATTTGCGTCTCCCCACAAATCCATTCGAAGCGACCCTACTTCTCTCTAAAATAGGTGATTCCCCTGAATCATTAAAAGCATCATAGTTAATTTGGATTTTCTTAAAATCCTTAACCTCGACATGCTTAACCTTCCTTCATGTCACTGATTGGAATGGACTAGGAAGTATATCACTCCCTTTATTAATTTTGGGGCACCCCCCGTAGTGACTCTCTTTTGGTTTATGATTAAGTTGTCCTATTGAACCTAGATCTTGGGATCTCAAGTTAACTAGGTTAGGTTTCCCTCAAATTCCCTTCTTCTATGGGCTTTAGTCTCATTCCTCTTGAAGACTTCTAAACTAAATCTCTGGTTAAGCCTTTTGTTAACGGGTCTGCAATATTCTCCTTTGACCTAACATAGTCAACTGAGATAACACCCGTTGAGATTAGTTGTCATACCGTGTTGTGTTTACGTCAAATGTGCCATGATTTGCCATTGTACATTGGGCTTTGAGCTCTAACAATCGCCGATTGATTGTCAAAATGTATGCAAATTGCCGACAAAGGCTTTGGCCATCATGGAATATCTTCCACAAATTGACGTAGCCACTGCGCCTCTTCCCCACTTTTATCAAAAGCGACAAACTCAGATTCCGTCGTGGATCTAGCTATAACAGTTTGCTTGGAAGACTTCCAAGCTATAGCCGCTGCCTCAAGTGTAAACACATAACCACTTGTTGATCTGTGATCTTTTATATCCGATATCCAGTTCGCATCAGTGTATACTTCGATCACTGCTAGATCACGGGTATAGTGCAACCTGTAGTCTCTTGTGTATCTTATGTATCTAAGCACCCTTGTGATAGCTTTCCAATGATCCTCACTTAGGTTACTGGTGTATCTACTTAGCCTGCTCACAGCAAATGCTAAGTCAGGTCTAATGCATGTCATTAGATACATGAGACTACCAATGATCCTTGAGTACTCTAACTGAGTAACACTCTCGCCTCTATTTTTCCTTAGATGTTGGGTATTATCAATTGGAGTCGTATCGTCCTAATTGAATTTCCCAAGGATCTTGTTCACGTAGTGAGGACCATTTTAGGTTCTAGGGATTTTTACTCCAAGGATCACGTCCGCTAGACCCATGTCTTTCATGTCAAACCTCGCTTTCAACATGTCTTACGTTGAGTTTTTTTTTTTTTTTTTGGGAAACGAGGGAAATCCCCCGGGCAAACCTTTTATTAATAATGTTCAAAAACGGGATTACAAACAAAGAGCATTTGGCCATGGCAACTTGCCAAAAAACCAAACCTTAACAAAAGAACACAAAACGAAAAACCAACATACAAAAAACACCATACAAAAGATGAAACGAAGCTAAACTTCACGAGCGATGTCTCTAGCCGACTCATCCATTTCAGATTCAACCTCTACTTCATCTTCCACATTTGTTTCAACCATAGCTTCCTTCACCGGGTCAAATTTTGTAAGCATAAAGTAATAAGCCTTCAATTTTTCCGACCATGAAGAAAATACCTCACCCGGCGGTTGCGTACTTGTCTCATAGAATTTACGAACCATTAACATTTCTTTTTCCCACAACCCGTGCTCGGTATCGAAACAATCTTCATTGTCTTGAAGAGAACCAAAAGCATTTTTTGTTTCAATAATTGGGCTATCCCGAGGCCCAAACGAATTTTTTGAAACATCAAAAAACCCACTACCCTTCCTTTGGGATTCATTTTGCAATTTTTGTATACAACTTAAATTTCCATTCTTACCTGGGCTCGTGTAACAGTGATTCGGGTCCACAATTTTTGGGCTCTGATTTTTTTGCGGTTGATAATGATCCACGGCTGGGCCTGGGCCAACAGCTGTCTTTTGTCCGCCCATTATTCCACCGCCCAATGGAGGAAAGACCTCCCCACTTACGTTGAGTTGATCATGTTATGGTCACTCCCAATGATAAGCATGTCATCTACATAAAGACATAAAATTACATAACCCCTTGGTTTGTCTTTAAAATAGACACACTTGTCACACTCATTTATTTTGAAACCGTTGTCAATCATGACATGATTAAACTTTTGGTGCCATTGTTTTGGAGCATGCTTCAAGCCATACAAAGACTTGACTAGTTTACATGCTTTGCCCTATTTTCCTGGGGCGGAAAAACCCTCTGGTTGTTCCATGTAAATTTCTACTTCTAAATCGCCATTTAGAAATGCGGTCTTTACATCCATTTGGTGAACTTCCAAATTTCTGAGAACCGCAATTGCAAGAACCAATCGTATAGAGGTTATTCGTGTCACAGGTGAGTAAGTGTCAAAGTAGTCTAGACCTTCTTTTTGTCTAAACCTTTTTATTACTAACCTCGCCTTGTATTTATCAATACTTGCGTCAGCTTTCATATTCCTTTTGAATATCCAACGATATCCAAGTGGTTTACAACCAGGTGGAAGATCTACTAACTCCCAAATATGATTTTGCAATATAGAATGAATTTCATTCTTAATTGCTTCTTGCCATTGAGGTCCTTCTGTGGAGGTAACCGCCTCGCGATAGGTATTGGGCTCACCCTCAACCATATAGCTCATGAAGTCTAGACCAAAGGATTTTTCAACCCTTTGTCGTTTGCTTCATCTAAGCTCACCCTCCTCAACCTCGGGTCGTTCATGTCTTTCATCTAACCATGTAGATGAACTTACCGTTGTTTATGAAGTCGCATGTGTTTGTCCTAACATAGGAAGCACACTTTCAAAATATGAGACAATGTTAGGATTTGCCTCCATGATAGTGTGTTTGTGTACACCGGGATTCTTGGACTTGGACTCATGTACAAGAAAACGACGTGCACTACTTTGATGCGCATATCCTATGAAAATGCAATCAACAGTTTTGGGTCCTATCCTAAGAGCCTTAGGAGGTGGTACAATCACCTTTGCTAGGCACCCTCACATTTTCAAGTATTTGTATGTAGGCTTTCTTCCCCTCCATAACTCATATAGAGTTTCGTCCCTATTTTTTAAAGGTATCTTGTTCAAAAGATAGTTTGCTGAGAGAATGGCATCCCCCCACATTTCTCGGTTCACTCCCGAACTGATCAACATGGCGTTCATCATCTCTTTCAATGTGCGGTCGTTCGTTCCGCCACGTCATTTGATTGCGGAGAATAAGGAGGTGTACACTCATGTATAATGCCACTTTTTGCGCATAAATCCGCAAAAGGTGCAACATATTCACATCCTCGATCGCTTCTAACAACTTTTATCTTCTTTTTAAGTTAATTTTCAACTTCATTTTTGTACAAGATAAACTTTTCTATCGTTTCGTCTTTACTCTTAAGTAAATACACATAGCAATATTTAGTACAATTATCAATAAACGTGATAAAGTACTTATTTCCTCCACGTGTGGGAACCGCTTTTAAATCACACAAATCGGTATGAATTAAATCAAGGGGTTTGGTTATTCGTTCAACCGATTTAAACAATGATCTCGTAAGTTTGGATTCTACACATGACTCGCATTTGTAATCGGACTCGATATGGAATGTTGGTAACATATTTAATTTAATTAAACGTCGTAATGAATTAAAATTTACATGTCCTAGTCTACCATGCCAAACATTAGAAGACTCAATCATGTAAGTAGAAGTAGAAATTTCATTCATAGCTTTGTTGTTTTTAACAACCATTACACTCATTTTAAAATTCCATTAAGGGCATAGCCCTTTCCGATAAACGTTCCACGTCTAGATAAAACAAAGTGGTCCTATTCAAACACTAGACGGAATCTAAACTTGTTGAGCATCCATCCCGAAACGAGATTCTTCCGTATCTTCGGGACATAAAGCACATTGGTCAAGGTGAGCTCCTTGCCATAAGTCATCTTCAAGATCACTGTGCCTTCACCCTTGATGTTGGCGGTAGTTTTATTTCCCATATAAAGCTTTCCTTCACCCGTAGCTTCCTTGAATGTTGAGAAAAGAGCCTTATCTCCACAAAATGGCAGGTTGCACCCGTGTCAACGAATCATCCTTTTGGGTTTTCACCCATCACGTTGACTTCTTCAATCATAGCCGCTTCTTCGGTTATCACTACGATTAGTGGCATGCCATCCTCATCCACCATATGTGCACGCTCACGCTTTGGTTTCTTGCATTGGTTAGCACGGTGACCCGTCTCGTTACAGCTGTAACAAGTACCTTGGAAAGACGCGGACTTCTTTTTCACAGCCCCCTTTTTCAGTCCAAGGTTGTTAACCTTTGATTTCCCTTTGTTGTCTTTCCTCCCACCTTTACCCTTATTGCCTTTTGAGGATTCCCAGTTTCCACCTTGTTTGCTTTCGCCGAAGCTTGCAAAATGGTGCCTTTATCGGCCACCTTGTTGTCCTCTTCTATACGAAGACGGGCGACAAGTTCCTCCACGGTCATTTCCTTTCGTTTGTGCTTTAGGTAGTTTTTAAATTCTACCCACGAAGGAGGCAATTTCTCAATCATGGCTGCCACTTGAAATGTCTCGCTAAGTACCATTCCCTCAGTGTGGATGTCATGAAGTATAATTTGAAGCTCTTGGACTTGGTTCATAACAGTCTTGTTATCGACCGTTTTGTAGTCTAAAAACGGGCGACAACAAATTTCTTTTTTCCCGCATCATCCGTTTTGTACTTTTTATCCAAAGACTCCTATAATTCTTTGGAAGTCTTGATATTGTAGTACACATTATACAAGGCATCCGAGAGACCGTTTAGTACATAGCCTCGACAGATGAAATCCGAATGCTTCCAAGCATCTACCGCGCACTGAGCTTGAGCGCCGGTCTCCCCTTCCGCAGGTTGGGGAGCGGTCTCAGTCAGGAACCTCGCAAGGTTCATGGTGGTCAAACAGAAGAACATATTCTGTTGCCACCTTTTGAAGTGGAGACCCGAGAACTTCTCGGGTTGTTCAGCATGATTTGCCACTATGGATGCTCCCACAGTGTTGGCAGGTGTTCCGACAACAACGTTCACGTTGGTATTTTCAGTCGACATTCTGGAAAATTCAAGAAAACAAGTTAAAAATCTATTTTCAAAATAATAAATGTGCTAATTTATTATTGTTTTTAAACAGAATCGACGAGTACAAAAACTAGCCGTGTAGCTTCTAAGTCCAACTTTGAAAACTACAATAGAAGATTTTACGACTCAAAGACAGAAAAAGAGTAGAAGAAACAGAATCTGTTTTGACAAAATTGCTATTTTGAATCAAATCACAACCTGTGTGAAGTCAAAACAGGTTTGAAAATCACAGCAGAATTGTTTGTGATTCTACACGAACGGTGTTTTAAAAATTTGTTTTAGGATTGTAGGAAACCGTTCGTGCAAAAATAAATAAATTATTTTATTGTCTTGAATTACAAAACAAAACAGAATGAAACTGAAGATACAATACAATTACAACAGAAAACAATAACAGAAATTACAAACAGAAAAGACGTTCTTGGCTGAGGATCGTGTTAGACACCGGTCCCTTAAACAAATTCCGAGTCTCCCAGGAGAACTCGTTTGTTTCCAGGATACAACAGCCTAAGCAGTTGCACTACCGAACTTAACGAAACCCGAAGGTGTCCCTTGCTACTCATGCGCGCGTGCGCCACTTTGGCTTACTTTCATTCGCGAACAGGTCTGCACGCTCATGCGCGCGTGCGCCCATTTGGCTCACTTACATGCACGCGCGCGCGCCAGACACCAGTGAACCTATACGAGCACGCCACACAATCGCGTCGTATTAGATCACTTTGGTGCGCCGCGCACGTCACATCAGTGCCCATGCTCCACGCGTGCAGACCTGCCTAGGCATGCTCCAAACACCGGTACGCGCGCCTGCCATGCGCTAATGCGCGCACCCGCGCGCCTACCTGCCACGTCACTATCCAAGGTTAACCTACCACCTGGTCCTTGCAGCCCATGTTCTTCACCACGCGCACGCGGTTAAAAATACAAAGTGCAAAGTGCGCCATCAAAGCGCTACATTGCGCCCATCGCCCACGCCACGCGCGTGTGCGAGTGCAAGTTAGGGTGCTTTGCACCCTTCGCGAGTACACTAGTGTGTGCTTCCATGAAACAATAAGGATGGAGAGTTCCCACTTAAATACCCCTTAAGGTTTCATCTCTCCTCCTATGTGGGACAAGGTGCCACTTTCCTAATTTTTCAGCATTCAATGTTTCAAACACCAAACTTTGAGCATCGATATCTCATTCATCTTAGCTCCGTTTTGGACGTGGTTTAGTTCGTTGCGAAGATCTTCCAACATAGAACACAAACCCACAAATAAATATATAAAACCCACTTAGTTTCTTATATTTATTTCTAGTCCAAAATTAGGAAAAATGCATTTTCCTATATTTGTGAAAAGTGCTATTTTCACAAATTTCCAACATTTGACATGGCGGCATTGGATTAGTCGGTGCTAGGGTACTACCCTAGAGTGCCCCCCCCCCCCCCCCCCGCTTAATCTATCGTGGAATATGAGACCCCAAGAATATGCTCTTCATGGTATTACGGAACATGAAAAACCTCTATATTATGGAACATGAAAAGCCTCTATGTTATGGAACATGAAAAGGCTCCATAGTTTTTAAGGCCCTATACGGTATACCTAGAGAAAACCAGGTTTTCATATATACCTCTCTTAATCGAAAAGTAATACCCCTACCTGTTTATCATAAAGTTAACCAAAATCTTTAAGCAATTTTTATTTCTAAAAGTCAAATGTTACGTATTTACTCTTGCCCATATGGTATCTGCTATAGTCTAAACATAAGAAGTCATCCCAAAAGATTGGTCAGCGAGCCCATTTGGTTTATAAACTCTTTATTTATTTCACATACAACAAATGTAGGACAAGTCCCATGCTTTGTAATGGTTTCATTCTGTTACATTCGACCCTACTTAAGGTCTAACGTCTTTATCAGTCCTCTTTGTTCACTGTTGGTTCCC
This sequence comes from Helianthus tuberosus, assembly GCA_030545235.1. Classification (NCBI taxonomy): domain Eukaryota; kingdom Viridiplantae; phylum Streptophyta; class Magnoliopsida; order Asterales; family Asteraceae; genus Helianthus; species Helianthus tuberosus. The sequence continues at coordinate 65,084 of JARYGA010042985.1, forward strand.
TCCATACCACCACTTCATGGACCACCAATTCAAGTTTTTCTCTGATACCTTTGCTATAGTCCAAAAAAGAAAGCTCATCCGAAAAGACTAGTATGGTGGGTGAGGGAACTCATTTCGTCTATAAACCCCACCTGTGTTGTCCATACAACTGATGTGGGACAGGTCAATACCTTGCAAATGGAGTAAATAATGATGAGAACGTCCAAATCACCATCGATGGTCAAGTAGTTTTGTAGTCAAGCAAGTTTAGGTACTTAGGTTCGTTTGTACATATTGAAGGGGGCATAGATAGTGATGTGGCTTATCGCGTCCAGATAGGCCGGTGTAGGTAGCCGGGGAGCAGTTTCAGGGATTTTATGCCATAGGAGGTTCCAAGTCAATTAAAAGGTAAATTTTATAGGGTTTCAATTAGACCGAGTATGTTATACGAAATAGATTGTTAGGGCCCTTAAGAAGACACACGCATGTAAGCTGGAGGTAGTAGAATTAAGGATGTTGAGGTGGATTTGCGGGCACATAATGTTGGACCAGATAAAAAATGAAGATTTTCGAGAGAGATTAGGGGAAGTTAGTATTTCAAATAAAATAAGGGAGGGTAGACAAAGATGGTTTGAACATGTGAAGAGGAGATAGTCTTACCGTCGAGGGGAAGAGGCGTAGAATGAGACCGAAATCTACTGAAATTGACTTAGAATGAGCGACTTAGGCATGATTTCCTCGAATTGCACTTCTTTAAGGAAATGGTGGAGGATGAGACCTCGCGGAGGCATAAAATTAAGGTTAATGACTTTTAGGGGATGGTTCAGAGTTGACTTAGTTTTGGCTTAACCACTTTACTTTAACTATTATTTTTGTGGCATTTGCACGGTACCTTCATCTTGTCTTCGTGTCTTGATGATGCTTTATTAGCTATTTAGCTCTATTATACTGTTCCATCATATTCTCTTATTAGTAGCTTGCTAATACTATATTTTAAATTTAGCTTTTCATGTTTTCTACTGTTTGTAGAATGATATGTTTCTAATATTCTTTTTCATGACAAGATAGGGATTTAGTTTTGAAGCTGAGGATCTCTCTTAAAGCAGCTTATCTATTCTTAGGGACAGAGGTATGTCTTGTCTACATTTAACTCTCCCCAAAACCTACTAATAACTTGGCTATAAATGGAATTTTACTGGGAATAATGGATTGGTTTACTATGCTTAAAACATGTTTTCTTACATCAAGTTTATATAGTACTACACAAAATTACAAAAGAACACATAAACTACATATTACCTACCTAATAATACAAATTGAATACAATATAAATTGATGTATAAATAGCTCTAATATACCGCAACTAGTTATACGTCTAGAACAATGTGGCCAAGGATTGTTAACCGAGAGTATGATAACCCTATAGTCATAAGATTAACAATATTTAAAATAATTTAGACATGGTGAAATTAGGTTAGTCGTAGGAACTTTTAAAACATGGTTAAATTTAAGCAAACCACATACAAACAATGTACTAAATTAACTAAATGCTAATACAACCACAATTTACAATGTAGTAAGCTGACTAAGTTCATGCAAACCACACACCTGTCTTTGCAATGTACACATACCAATCTATGATAATGTTTATCTAGCCATAATCAAAGTCTTTCACGTATAGCAATCCAAGTCATAACCATGGTTGACCAAGTACACAAATTCTACAAAACACTCATTGATGGATGATTAGTTCTAACAAAATGATCATATTCAACATACATATCAACATTTTGTACAACTTCAAAAAAAAAAAAAAAAAAAAAAAAAGTTAAACCCCAATTACATACAATCCGCAAATCAACTCACAGTGGCGGTGGCGGTGGGGTGGTTCAGTGTGCCAGTGTGTATGACTATCTTGAGTGTCTAGACGAGAGATGGTGGTTTTGGCTAGTGCTCAAGCGTTCGAGGGGATCTAGTGGTGGTGCAATCGGAGTGGGTTGATAGTGGTGCTGTAATCAGAGTGAGTCGATAATGGTGTGGCTAGTAATCGAGTGGTAGACTGTGACAAATGGTAGTGACTAGGTTGTGACTAAAAGGAGTATCGAGAAGGAGAATTATATTGTAAGTGGTTGTGGTCTTATTTTGAGAAAAAAACACTTTGAATTTTCAACGGAAAGTTGGTTAGTAATTTCCTCAATGGTGCGTCTTCCATATCTTCCTTTATGTAATAACAAGTCAATTTGATGTTAAAGACACGTGTTTGTGATTAATGGTACACTTTTGTTATGGGCCATGTGTTAGTGTGTTATTTTATTTATAGAAAGCCACTTAAGTTTATAATAAGTCATAAGACTAAGATGAACATTTGAATAAATTTGGGCAACAATCATGCAACTATATTCTTTTTGTAAACATAACTGTATGGTTATATGTATATCTACACATATAGTGGGAAGTTGATTTGAAAAGAAATGTTTAGTTGAAAATAAAAGGAACAAAACCAACCAATAGGGTTGGTTTATTTGCAAAGGGTACTAAAGTAATTTGAGCTTATCATATTTAATATTATCATACCTTATAAGTTTGCTATTTCATATTTTGATTAATTTTCATTGATGATAGAGTACAAAAATAGTACAATTAAAAAAGAAAACATTGTTGGATTACATTCGTAAAACCCTTGATCTTAAATGTTACGAGTCATCTCCCCAAATTTTCCCAAACAGCCCAAATAACCCTGTAACCTAATGTACATAAAAACACCAATGTACGCTTGGTAAACGTTCACCCAGTGGGATAACAACTATACAATATACTACACTAAATAAATGTTATTATATCAATAACTTTTATACAGTAAATCAAAACTCGTTGAGTCACACAATCACATTTGCCGAGTCATATAATCGCCAGTCACAAAATATTCGCTGAGTCATATAATCACATAATCATTTTCACTGAGTCACGTATTATCATTCACCGAGTCACATAATATTCTCTAAGTCACATAATCACATTGGGTGCATCTTAGAATCAGTAGTTTAGTGAGTCATACTTAAGGTATAAAACAATAGGAATCCGTCTATATAATTTAGCATCACATAATCTCAACAATAGCCATTCACACTATAGCGAATTTAAATTTCTGACTATGAGGTAGTAGAAACCTAAATCCATGCACATAAATTGTTATATAGTCCTTATCTTAAATTCGAATTTACCAAGTACTCTAAGGTCTTCTTGAATATAACAACAAAAGTCATTTTTTGTTATTTTTTCATGCCTACATGGACATGCATTTCGTTTTTTCTTATTGTGGGTAGTGTTTGTAAGATCCATTTTGTTTAACCATGTACGTGAGCAAGAACTAGAAAAAATGAGAAAAAAGTGGGGTAGTGTGCATGTGGTGGGGCCAGGTGGGGGGACTTGGGTGATGAAACAAAAAAGAAAATCTCAAATATAAAAAGATATGTATTATTTGTAATTAATACATATAATAAAACTAAATATTCTAAAAACTATTAATATAAAATTAAATACTGTAAAATTTAAAACTAAAGTTTTAAACTTAAAAACAATACCTTATTAGCAATTATCAAATAATATAAAATTAAATATTCAAAAATTACTTACAAAAATATCTTTAAATTTATAAAGTTATAAAATTTATATTTCAGATTTTAAATATAACTTTTAAATTTGAATTTTTAAAATTTTCCTCCAAACCGCTATATTTTCAAATTTCAAATTTAAAAATTTCCCACCCAAACGATCATACATTAAAATTTCAAATTCCCAAATTTTCCTTCAAATTTAACTATTGTAATGTTTAATATAATGTTTTAACTTTTGAAATGTTTTTAAATTTCAAATTTTATAATGTTCGCTCCATAAAAGTATCTAAATATTTCTTATATTTTTTTATTAAAGTAAAAAACTGATAACTAAAAATAACTTAAAGTTTTCAAATATTAAATTTAAATTTTTATCCATCAAAATAATTTAAAGAATTCTTAAATATTTTATTGAAAGAAAAAGATAGGTAATTAAAATTAAATGTAAAAGGTGGTGATGATGTGGCAATGTTTTTAAGTGTTTTTGTGTTTTCTTATTGGGTAGGTTTTTGATGTTTTTAAAGGGTGAGTGTTTTTCTGATGTGGCAGCTGACTGGACATGTTTTTAGGTGTTTTTAGTGGTTCTTATTGTGGATGCTCTAATGGTAAGATTGTTCTAACATAAGTGTCGTGAATCATGAGAATTTTTATATGCTCGAGATTTTAATTCGTGGTCGGTTTAGTGAACAAAATAGTCAAATTTGAATAAATATTAATAACAACGAAATCAATTCTCAAATGTTTATAACTTATCTTTAACAGTTAAAAATATGTCTATATGTAGGATCTATAAATTGATAAACGAATTTAACTAAATAACTGAATATATCTAAACTGAGTTGGCAATATGTACACTTAATTTAAGAAAAATAATAATGATTTTATTAAAACAAATACATGTAACATGAAGTTGACTCAAACAAATATGTATATTTAGAGCATTCACATTGGGGTCTCTTTCTCTATCTATATCTATATAATTTAATTAAAAAACACATTTTCTCTAAATTAAGTTTACTTTTCAAAAACATTTCACATCCAACTTTCTATCTATTTCTCTATCATACTCACAATCATTTATTTTATTATTTCTTTCTCTTTCCTACACACTCACAATAAATATATAGAGGCATGAATTTGAGCCTTTAAATATAGAGGTCTACTTTTATATCTATAAAACATTCTCTATTATAGAGATTCCAATGTATTAATGTTTTTGTTATTTCCTCTATATTGTATAGAATGTACTAATACAGTAGAAACTCTATAAAATAATACACCTGGGACCACCAAAATTTATTAATTAAAAGAGTTATTAATTAATCGATAAATTAATAATTATTAATTTATATATTAATTAATATTTTATTAATTTATAGTAGAATACTTAGTTTACAAACACCTTTCAAGCTTCCACTTAATTATTGTATACAATGCATGTATATCAAATGAACGGCCCAATTTGAAAGAAACCTTCAATCTCCCACCTTATTATGCTTCTTGTGTTCAATGTATCACTTTATGGACATTAAAAATATTTTCTATATAAATACAAGATCAAAATAGGTTAACACAAACAAATCATACACACAACATGGCTTCCCATCTTAAAGGTGTGAAAAAAACAATAATGACAGACGAGATTCGAAGAGCATTGTTAGTTGTAAATAGTTGAAGGACCTAGTTGTTAACTAGAGGTCTCTACATGCAATTATAGGTGTCCCTATATGTAATTAATATTTACTTATTGGTCCCTCCTTCCCCTATAAATAGAGGGATCCTCTTCATTTGTAAATGCACCTTACATTTAATACAATCAGATTTCCTTCCTCATTCTATACCATTATCATTTACATGGTATCAGAGCTAAAGGTCTCTTAGCTCACGAGTGTCTTTCGGGTGACCATTTCCGGCAAAATTTCCGGTCACCAGCAGTTCGGTATTAGAAGGTTCATAGTATGCTCTGTGGTTGCAGCTTAGTCTGATCTTCCACATCAGAAACGGATTTTCTTGAAACTCAAACACCCAAAACCATCACAACCCGTCACCTCTATTTTTCTGTTCTCGGGTACTGTTCATCCGGTTACTGTTCATCCGGTTACTGCTCATCGGGGTTACTGTTCATCGGGGTTACTGTTCATCCGGTTACTGTTCATCCGGTACCGTATTTTTTTCCAGTTTCGTCGGAATTTGTTTCCGATCATTTCCGTGCAGTCGGTTTTCCGATCTGAGCAACTTTGATTTTCTGCCTCGGTTTGCGTGTTCGCATTTCAGATCTACTTTTCAGCTTTTATATTTGAATATCATCATGTCAACGGAAGATAAGCAAGGTGTTGTAGCAAACCAGATTGCCCCAGGTATTATCAATTATACCTCGATTTTACGCATTCCCGTAAAATTGGACTCTAGTAACTGGAGTTCATGGAGCCTCTTTGTTCAAAAGGGTTTTGAAAGTGTGGACAAAGATGACCATCTAACAAAACTACCACCACCTGAGCCAATTCCCCGAGAATGGCGTATTAATGATAGTGGGATACAAATGGCTTTGTGGAACTCCATGGAGCCACAAATCCTCACAATCGCTCAAAACTTTTATACAGTTAAGGCAATGTGGGATCACCTGTCCTCGTCATTCTCGGACAAGGAATCATTGTCTCATGCTTATTCTGTTGTTCAAGCCTTCACTAGGGCCGAACAAGGTGACTCCACGTTCACCGATTACTTTACGCGTTTCTCAAAGCTTCAAGATGAGTTACGCATCCTTTTCCCACCAACTGCTGATTTAAAAACTCAGGAGGAGCGTAACAACAAGATGAATGTCATGATGTTCATTGCTGGATTATCACCCAAGTATGCCAATGCACGACCGTTATTACTAAGTAACTCTGCTGCTATTTCCTCTGTGGCGTCCACATATCATCTCTTGCGAGAGATGTATGGTCCGGATGCATCTCCTACTGATACATCCGCCATGGTCAGCAAAAGTACAGGACGTAGTTCTTATATGAAGAAAGGCACTGGCAGAGGTAATGGTGGACAAGGCAGTGATATGGTCTGTCATTTGTGTCATGAGCCTAGACATACAAGGTATAACTGCCCAAACAATTGTCATTACTGTAAGCTTCCAGGACACACAAAGTACAATTGCCCAAACCGTGGCCCTGGATCTCAGCCGAAAGCCCGTTTTGCTGCTACTGATGAGTCTTCTGACCCAACCACTAATACTGCTCCTAGCCACACACTGACTAAGGAGGATCTCAGTAAACTTCAACAATTATTGGCCTCACAGCTCTCTGCTCCTAGCCCACAAGCCAGCATGGTCAAATCAGGTATACTTTCTTATCACGACTTATCCTGGATTATTGATTCTGGAGCTACTCATCACATGACTGGGATTCAGGATCTCCTTTCTAGCCTACGTGCTGGTTCTCACCCACCAGTTCGTCTTGCTGATGGATCCTCATGCCCGGTCCGTGGCATTGGGTCCGTTAGTAATTCGAAAGATTTAAACCTTTCTTCAGTTTTATTGGTTCCTAAATTCCCTGATAACCTTTGTTCGGTAAGTCAAATTACCAAACAAAATAACTGCTCTGTAACTTTTTATCCTACTCACTGCATTTTTCAGGAACTAGGGACGAACAAGCTGATTGGCACAGGTTTTGAATTAGGAGGCCTCTATCGTATGTCTTTACCATCACACCTTAAAGCCAACATATGTGATTCAAGTATCAGGGAGGCTCACTGCCGGCTAGGCCACCCTTCTGCAGCGGTTCTGAGGCAAATGAGACCGGATTTTCCATCTTCCTTTGATTTTCATTGCGAGTCATGTCAGCTTGGTAAACATACTAGGCGTCCCTATCCCCCTAGAGTGTCTAATCGTGTCAGTACTTTGTTTGAACTTGTCCATTCTGATGTCTGGGGCCCATGTCCTACGAAATCACCTTTGGGTTTCGAATATTTTATTACCTTTATTGATGATTATTCCCGTGCTACTTGGGTTTATCTATTGAAATCTCGTGCTGAAGTATATTCAATCTTTTGTGAATTTCATGCTTATGTCAAAACTCAATTTCAAACATCAATAAAAACTTTGCGTACAGACAATGCAAAAGAATATTTATCCACTGATTTTTCTTCTTACTTGAAATCAAATGGCATTATCCACGAGTCATCTTGCGTTTATACACCTCAACAAAATGGTGTCGCTGAACGCAAGAACCGACATTTACTAGATATCACTCGCACTCTCATGATTCATTCTCATGTTCCTCATCGCTTCTGGGCAGATGCAGTCCTTACTGCCTCTTACCTTATTAATCGTATGCCCTCACCCGTCATTCATGGTTAAACCCCGTTTTCTATTTTTTTTTCCTAAAGGAACTATGTTTCCACTTCCACCAAAGATTTTTGGATGTGTTGCATATGTTCACGATTATCGTCCAGGGATCCCCAAACTTGATGCAAGAGCCATTCGTTGTATCTTTGTGGGTTACTCACGTGTCCAGAAAGGTTATCGGTGTTACAGTCCTTCTCTTCGTCGCTACTTTACTAGTGCCGACGTTACCTTCCATGAGGAATGTCCTTTCTTTCCCACGTCCTCCACTCCTGTGTCTGATCCATTTCCAGAACCTGATATTCCCGAATCTTCTTTCATCCCTGTTGTTCCTTTGTCCTCTGTTTCGTCTACCCCTCCGGTCTCAGACACCACAGCTCCAACTACTGCAGATTCGGGGCTACCAACAGATCCTCCACCGTTACTCTTCACATATGCTAGGCGTGGTAAGGAATCGACAACAGAGACTCTTGATTCACAACCAGCCTCTACATCTGGTACGTCCACAGTTCCAACACCTGACACTGAACCCGTTTCACCATTACCAGAAACCGTTACCTATGATCCTCCAGGTGCACCGTACCCTGATATACCTATTGCCTTTCGAAAAGAACCTAGACATGCCACCCGTTATCCCATCCAGGATTATGTTGCTTATGCTCACCTATCCACGGAGTCTCATGCCTTCACCACTTCCCTTGATTCCTATCCGATTCCCAAAAATGTGATGACAGCTCTCGCTCACCCAGGATGGCGTCAAGCTATGGAAGAAGAACTTGGGGCTTTAAGGACTAATCATACATGGGATCTTGTAATGCTTCCGCCAGGTAAACGTGTTGTTGGTTGTCGCTGGGTTTTCACAGTTAAAGTTAACCCTGATGGTTCTCTGCATCGTCTAAAAGCTCGTCTGGTAGCTAAGGGATACTCCCAATCTTATGGTATTGATTATGACGAGACTTTCTCCCCGGTAGCTAAGATGCCCTTTGTGCGTATTTGTATTGCTCTTGCTGCCATTCATCATTGGCCGCTCCACCAGCTTGATGTCAAGAACGCCTTTCTTAATGGTGTTCTTGAGGAGGAGGTTTATATGGAGCAGCCACCAGGGTTCATTGTTAAGGAGGAGGCATCCAAAGTATGCAAACTGCGTCGTTCTTTGTATGGTCTTAAACAATCTCCCAGAGCATGGTTTGGTCGTTTTTCTAGTGTCATGGAAGATTTTGGAATGGTTCGTAGTACATATGATCACTCCGTATTCTTCAGACATCATCAGGGACGAAGGATCATCTTAGTTGTCTATGTGGATGATATCATAATTACAGGGGATGATGAAGATGGGATTACCAAGCTCAAACAGTTCCTTCAGTCTCAGTTTCAGATTAGCGACTTAGGTCGACTTCGGTACTTCCTTGGCAAAGAAGTATCTCGTTCCCCACAAGGAATACTCCTTTCTCAGCGGAAGTATGTCCTTGATATGCTAACTGAGTGTGGCTTATTGGGCTGCAAACCGGTTGATAGTCCTATGCTTCCTACGAGGAAGCTCCTTCCAGAGGACGGAAGCCCAATGAAAGATCCCGAGATATACAGACGATTGGTCAGAAAACTCAACTACTTAACTGTCACCCGACCAGATATCTCCTTTGCCGTCAGTGTCCTAAGTCAGTTCATGGCTACTCCGTACACGGGACACTGGGATGCTGCTCTTCGTGTTTTAAGGTATCTCAAAACCACACCAGGTCTAGGAATCTTATATTCTGATCAGGGTCATTGCCGTGTGGGTGCTTTCACAGAAGATGGAGATGGGCGTATATCTGGATTTTCAGACGCAGACTGGGCAGGTTGTCCTATTTCTCGTCGATCCACCACTGGGTATTGTGTTTTTGTTGGTGGAAATCTTGTGTCCTGGAAGAGTAAGAAGCAACATACCGTATCCAGATCAAGTGCCGAATCAGAGTACAGAGCTATGGCAGATGTTACATCAGAGATGATATGGGTTCGTCGTCTCCTCAGTGAACTTGGAGTTATCTCTGATGACTTGATGCGATTATACTGTGATAATCAATCAGCTATACATATAGCCAAAAATCAAGTATTCCATGAGAGAACTAAACACATTGAGGTTGATTGTCACCTAATCAGAGATCGGATAGTCGGTACTCAAAAGGATCCTCCATCGATTCAGCCAATCCATGTTAGGGCGGAATTCCAACTAGCGGATATCTTCACCAAACCACTCCGGAAGCCACAAATAGACTTCATATGTAACAAGTTGGGCATGATTAACATCTATGCTCCAACTTGAGGAGGAGTGTTAGTTGTAAATAGTTAAAGGACCTAGTTGTTAACTAGAGGTCTCTACATGCAATTATAGGTGTCCCTATATGTAATTAATATTTACTTATTGGTCCCTCCTTCCCCTATAAATAGAGGGATCCTCTTCATTTGTAAATGCACCTTACATTTAATACAATCAGATTTCCTTCCTCATTCTATACCATTATCATTTACAAGCATTATGCAAGCACAACAAGGATAATCCAAGTCTCACTCAAAAGCAACTGCAAGAATGGGTTCATAGTAACTATGGTTTGCAGGTGAGTCAAGCGACAATATCGAATACAGTTAAGCGGTATTTAGAGTATCTCTCACTTGCTCCCGAAAGAGGCGATGTTAAGCGACACAAACCGGCAAAATTTCCTGACCTAGAAAAATCTCTCTATGAATGGATTTTTCAATATCAAGAACATGTGAATATGACAGGTGCACTAATCATCGAGAAGGCGAAAAAGTTCATGAAAGATATGGAGGGTTAAGAACACCAAGGAAAATTAGAGACGAGATTCAAGGGGAAATTGATTTCAACAAAAAACAAAAGACAATTGAGTCATTTTTCAAGAAACCTTCATAAATCTCATTCATGAATGCTCTTACGTATTCAAGATTCAAGAGAGTCTTTAAAAAAAGATAATTGATTTAACAAGGGTAAATTACATTTTTCATCCTTTATGTTTGTACCGGATTGCAACGGATAGGCGGATAGCCTTTAACTTCAATAATTACAGTCACAATCCTTTATCTGTAAAAGCCGTTACATTCTACGTCCTTTGGTCCTAACCTAGTTAAATTTTTCAGTTAAATATAGCATGTGTCTTGCACATGAGGGTAGGTTAGTAAGTAACTAGTATATTTAAAATATTTCTTTTTTCCTTTCATTTTTCACAACCAAACAACCCAAACCTTATCCTCTTCTTTCTCTTCTCTCATGTCTCTCTCTAGAAAACTGCCGGCCAGCGCCCTTGGTGGCGGAGCCACAGCGTGGTGGCCCCGACTAGCGGGTGTGGTGACGTCAGTGGCAGTGGGGTGCGTCTGAGGTGGAACGGGGGTATCAGGAGTGATGGTGACGGAGTGGAGGGGGTGTGATGGAGTGGGGTTTGGCTCGGGAAGTGGTGTGCAAGTGTGTAGTGGTGGTACGCGACGGTGGTTAGGTGGTGTAAAGATGTGATTTTTGTTGATTTTTGGTTACACTGAACACATGATTGGATTTTTTTTTGCGACAGTGACAATGTGGTATAAAGATGTGATTTTTCTCGAGTTTTGCTTTGTCCAAAAAAAATCATGTTTTGAATTGAAGGGTTTCATGTTCGGTTGCAACCATCTGTGGTGGTTGACTTCCATAATTTTCCAAATTTATTGTATTACTATCATGTCTGATTATCTCTCACCATAGGAAATTCAATTGGTTGCTCTGAAACATGTTCAAAGTTCGCATTTTCTTTGGAAACATCTGGCCCAACTTCTAACTGGTGAACGGTGGTTGGAGTGGCGGGGTGACGAGATTTGAGGTGGTGGCGGCAGGATGTGGTGGCGCAGACAGGATGAGGTGGTGGCGGCGACAGGATGTGGTGGTTAAGGTTTTAGGGTTAGGAGATTGGGGAAGATGAAGTGCATATGCAATTTTTTTGATTAAACATTTAAATAAAACATGAGTGGACTATAATACCCTTATGTGAATAAACTTAACTGAAAATATTAATCTGGTTAGTGCTAAAGGACGTAGAGTGTAATAGTTTTGCAAATAAAAGATTGTGACTGTAATTATTGAAGTTAAAGACTATTCGTTGCAATTCAGTACAAACATAAAGGACGAAAAGTGTAATTTCCCCTAACAACAATTATCTATTTATTTATAAGGAGAAATTGCAAAGGTTCTGTTACTTGAACCAATATGAAACATTTAATTTCATCTTCATCTCTTCGGTGAGTCTCCAATAATTTAAAAATTGATGCTCAGGCACAAAGGCTTGATTACATAACTAGAACACATTAACCCAAAGTGTCTTCTTCTACCCAATTTTAAATAAATCCCAGAACCGCCCTCAATCTTCAGTGAAAACGTTAGGGCTTGATTCAGGAAGTAAAAACGAACAACGCATGATTGGTTTAGGAAATCACGTTTTGTGATTATGATTTTCTTATCTTATTACTCTTTCACATTAAATGGGATTATCCGGCTTTAAGAATGAGACAATTACCACAATCATGTAATTGTATTAAGTTTATATACATCAGTGTGATCACACATATTGCCTTGCTTATTATTTTTTATAATTATACTGATTAATTAGTTTGAGAATATTCTGCATAAATAAACTTTCATTTTTGTTTAAAAACGACTTGAATTTGTAGAAAGTAGTACCAGGCATTTGATAAGTTTCTTTTCGCAGAACCTAAGCCACTTGATGATATCGAATTGCCTATAATTGGGTGTTGTTGTCATATGTAATACTTCTGAACAACTTTTAGTTTTTATTTTTGTTGATATATTTGCTTAATTTGTTGGTCTCAGGACAATGGACCAGATTATATCTCAAATCATTGGTCCTGTTGTGAACATTTTTACTGGTCATATCACAAAACACATACAACATATCACTTCCTCAACAAAACGTGTTGCGGACATGATAAGCAACATGGAGGTTTTGAACGGTAAAAGCATAGCTGTCAACGAGCACAAGGAAAGAAACAATAGAAATAATAAAGAGATACCTGCTCGTGTAGAGGGTTGGTTGAGAGATGTTGAAGATGTCAATGATCAAGTTCAAAGCATTTCAACTGACGTCAATATTGGATGTTTACACGTCAAAATGAGGTACCGGGCAGGAAGAAACGCCTTGAAGACTATTGAAAAGATCGAGCGTCTTATTAATGAAGAAGAAAAAATTAGCTGGAGTGATGCCAATATACCTCTTGGAAGAGTCGATTCCAAACCATCAACATCAACATTGGCACCATCACCATCATGTGAAACTAATGACTTCAAATCAAGAGACAAGGCATTTGAGGACGCATTGAAGTACCTTCAACAAGACGACAAGACTAGTCAAGTAATAGCCTTGTGCGGAATGGGTGGTGTCGGCAAGACCACCATGATGGAACAACTCAAAAAGGTTGCACAAGACAAGCAGATGTTTAAATGGATTGCGAAGTCAGATGTGGGGAAAAATCCCGACATGCATTCTGTTCAGAATGATATAGCAGCATTCTTAAAGGGTTGTGATCTGCCTAATGCTTCAATATTGGTAAGGGCAGAACATCTTACTAAAACAATTGCAAAGTTGCCACAAGATAATAAAAAAGTTCTAGTTATATTAGATGATGTGTGGGAGAAGATGTCGGAAATGAGGAACATAGATAGTGTAGGGGCTAGTGTGTAAAGTGGTGTCCTATATAAACACCTTTCTTGTAACCCTAATGCTTGATCTTGAATAATACAAACTCAATACAATCAAAAACCTCAATCAGTGTGTTTATTCTCTATACCAGTTAACATGGTATCAGAGCATGGTTGAATGATTCTAGGATCAAACCATTACTCATCATCTACCTTCTTGAACCAAAACCAGCAACAGTCATCGTCCAATCTCAAACCAGCCAAACCAAGAACCAGAAATCGTTCAACAGCCTTCTCTTTGATCTTCAAACTCATCGATTTCAAACCAGCAAAACCCAAAACCAACAACAGTCATCGTCATCGCTGCAACAGTCAACGAACCTGTTTGCTTTGATCTTCAAACTCATCGTCTTCGCTGAAATCAACAAAACTCCTCAACTCAGATCCCCAATCTATCGACTTTAGCAATAGTCAGCCGCTGCGGCACAAGGAACCCTTCTTAGCCGCCGCCGCCAAGAAACCCTAAAGCAACACGCTGGTCTCTTACGGCAACCACGCAAATCCGCTAAAACCCCAACAAATTCGCTCCACTGCACAAGAAACCCTAAACCGCTGCACAATAAATTCGCTTGTGTTTAGAAGTGACAGCGAAGGTCGACTGCGCTGCTTGACTCGGGAAGCAGCGAATTTATTTCCGAGTGAACCCAAATCTTGAACGCGAGTTCAAGTTGCCGGTGTATTTAATAAATACGCCGGTAAGATAAATTCGTTGCCTAGCGACGATATTCCAAACGGCAAAACTTGAACGCGTCTTGATCGATTAAAGAAAAAAAGGAAAGAAAGAATTGTTCTTGTTGTTTTGTTCTGTGAAAGTAAAGAAGAAAAAGCAACTTCCTTCTTTGTGGGTGAACAAGAAAGCACGAATGTGCTTTATTTGTGGTGGAGAATAATTGAAGTTTTTCAATTTTATCAAAAGGTCCCTCAACTTGATTGAAAAAAAAAAAATGGAAATCAATCATAGTAGGAGCAGTGCTTGGATTTTCGATTCTGGTGCCACTGACACCATGACGTTTGAACCATCAGACATACGATCAATGTCCAATCCTAAAAAAACTCAAATCCACACTGCAAACAACGAAATGATGCAAGTGAAAGGAGGAGGAACAATTGAAATTTCACCAACTATGAAATTATCAAATTGTCTCTATGTTCCATCATTATCACACAAACTGCTCTCCATTAGTCACATTACCAAGGAGCTGAACTGTACTGTACTAATGCACCCTAATTTTTGCCTTCTACAGGATATCAGGACGGGTGTGATTATTGGACGTGGTACTGAGCGCCAAGGATTATACTATGTGGATGAAGTGACTCAACAGGGTACTGTGATGTTAGCACATGGAACCGAAAACCGGGAAGCCTGGCTATGGCATAGACGTTTGGGACACCCATCCGTTGGCTATTCGCATCTCTTGTTTCCAAAACTTTTTCCGTCGAAGGGAAAAATCGACTGTGAAACCTGCTTTCGTGCCAAAAGCCATCGACAACCATTCAAACCTAGTAATACAAAAGTTGCTTCACCTTTTTCATTAATCCACTCTGATGTGTGGGGTCCTGCTCCTGTGATGGGGGGGGGGGCATGGTCTTCGGTACTTTATACTATTCGTGGATGATTGCACTCGCATGACATGGGTGTATTTTTTAAAAACCAAAACCGAAGTTTACGAGAAATTTCTCACGTTTTATGCTATGATTCAAACTCAATTCCAAACTCAAATTCAAATCCTTCGATCCGACAATGGGGGGGAATTTGTCAATGCATCTATGAAACAATTCTTTAAAACCAAAGGATTAATTCATCAAACTTCTTGTGCTCATACCCCCGAACAAAACGGTGTTTCCGAACGGAAAAACCGTATTATCCTTGAAATGACTCGAGCCCTTCTAATTGAATCTCAGGTACCCAAATCTTTTTGGCCGGAGGCAGTTGCAACCTCCGTGTATCTCCTAAATCGGCTTCCAACAAAAGCTCTTAAATTTAAGACTCCCTTAGATTGTCTGTCTAAGTCTGCCAGTATTCCTCATCCTCTTACCCTTGAACCTCGAATCTTCGGGTGTACCGCATTTGTTCATATACCCAAAACCAATCGAAACAAACTCGGCCCATGTGCTGAAAAATGTGTATTTGTCGGCTATGGGATCGATCAAATAGGTTACCGATGTTATAATCCAACAACTCGTCAAATGTTCACCACAATGAATGTTGACTTTCTTGAAACAAAATACTTTTATAACACCCAACTCAGTGGTCAGGGGGAGAATGACAGTATAGACACTCTGAGCTGGTTAATTCAAATTCCCTCATCTGAAGAAGTCACAACAGAAAACTATCACAGTACTGCGAGTCCTTCAAACACAGACACACAATCCGCGGAGCATAGTACCACTGAAGAAAGTCCATCCAACGTGATGCCTGAGGTAAGAAATACTGAGAAACCTGAATGTTCTACGTCTTATAACTATGAGACAACAGGGGAAAACATAGAACCAACAAATACAGAACATGTTGATCCAAATGTTGAACAGGTTGAAAATCAGGTTGAAAATGAACCAGTAGTGGTTGAACATGTTGAACCACCAGGTGCAGCAGAGACAACCGGAAGATACTCTCTTCCTCCTAGAGCCAATAGAGGGGTTCCTCCAAAACGGTACTCCCCAGAGAGGGAGACCAGAAATTCAAGATATCCTGTAGCTAATATGGTCAACGGGAACTTATCTAACAGTGCGAAAGCGTTTGTTACTTCCCTATACACTGAACAAATACCTAATTCCGTAAAGGAAGCTCAAGGTAAGAAGAAATGGGAAGAAGCAATGGAAGTAGAGATGTGTGCTCTTATGAAAAACAACACATGGGAGAAGTGCGTTCTTCCTAAAGGAAAGAAAACAGTTGGATGCCGGTGGGTGTATTCAATCAAATATAAACCAGATGGTTCTATTGGGCGATACAAAGCTCGGCTTGTAGCCAAGGGTTACACTCAGACGTACGGGATCGATTACTCTGAGACCTTTTCTCCGGTTGCAAAAATGGATACTATCAGAGTTCTCTTCTCCATAGCAGCCAATAAGGAGTGGCCTCTTCACCAGTTTGATGTTACAAACGCCTTTCTCCATGGAGACCTAACAGAAGAAGTCTACATGGAAGCACCTCCAGGTTTTTCAGGGGGTTTTAAAGAAGGGGAAGTTTGTCGGTTGAAAAAATCCCTTTATGGGCTAAAGCAGTCTCCTCGGGCATGGTTTGGAAAGTTCACTTTGGCCATGAAAGAGTATGGGTATCACCAAAGTAACGCTGATCATACTCTGTTCCTCAAGAGAAGAAACGGTCTTGTAACTTGCTTGATCATATATGTAGACGACATGATTATTACCGGAGATGATACAGAAGAAATAGCACGGCTGAAAAGGAATCTGTTTTCAAAGTTTGAAATGAAAGACCTTGGGAATCTTAAATATTTCCTTGGGATAGAAGTCCTCAGGTCTAAGCGGGGGATTTTCATCTGCCAAAAGAAGTATGTCCTTGATCTCCTAGCAGAAACTGGGATGATTGATTGTAAACCAGCAGATACTCCAATGGTGGTGAATCACAACCTTCACATGGAACTCAATGGAGAACTTACAGACAAAGAAAGGTATCAACGGCTTGTGGGCAAGTTAATTTATCTCTCCCACACTCGCCCTGATATAGCTTATGCTGTTGGAGTGGTGAGTCAGTTCATGCATCAACCTCAAGTTGCCCACATGGAAGCTGCTCAGAGAATTTTAAGATATCTCAAGGGAACGGCAGGCCATGGAGTGTTGTTCAAAACAAATGGACATTTAAATGTTGAGCTCTACACTGACGCAGATTGGGCAGGGGATAAGGGAAACCGAAGATCAACATCAGGATATTTTTCCTTGGTTGGTGGGAACCTCGTTACCTGGAGGAGTAAGAAACAGAAAGTAGTCGCTCTGTCGAGCGCATAAGCGGAATTTAGAGGTATAGCTCGAGGGTTAAGCGAAGTTCTGTGGATCAGGAAGCTGCTAGAAGACATTGGTTTTTCCCAAAAGGCTCCTAGTAAAGTTATGTGTGACAATACAGCTGCAATACAAATCTCAGAAAACCCAGTTCAACATGATCGAACAAAGCATGTGGAGGTAGATCGACATTTCATCAAAGAAAAGTTGGAAGCAAGAATCATAGAACTCCCTCATGTTTCGTCAAAAGATCAACTCGCAGATATACTCACAAAGGCAGTCAACGAAAACGCGTTTAGTAGCTGTTTGAGCAAGTTGAGTATTGGTGACCCCACTACTCAACTTGAGGGGGAGTGTCGGAAATGAGGAACATAGATAGTGTAGGGGCTAGTGTGTAAAGTGGTGTCCTATATAAACACCTTTCTTGTAACCCTAATGCTTGATCTTGAATAATACAAACTCAATACAATCAAAAACCTCAATCAGTGTGTTTATTCTCTATACCAGTTAACAGAAGATTGAGCTCAAAGATATTGGATTAACAAGTCCCTTGCCAAAGGGAGTCAAGTTGTTGCTTACATCACGGGACTATAATATTTGCAAACAAATTGCAGTTGATGCTAATTCAGATCTTCGAGTAGTCAAAGTAGATGTCTTGGAGGAGGCAGAAGCACACAATTTTTTTTCGGGTATTACAGGAGCCTTAGAAGAAGATGATCCTGACAAGTATCACACTGGATGTGGTATTGTCAAAAAATGTGGTTATTTGCCACTAGCCATCAAACTTATTGCATTAACCCTTAAATCTGAAGAAATATCTGTATGGAGAAGTAGACTTAACTGCTTGAATAATCATGATCTTGATAAAAACGTGCAAGAAATTATCAAGATAAGCTATGAGTATATAGAAGAAGATGAGTGTAAAGCGATTTTTCTGCATTGTGGCCTATTCCCAGAGGATGCTAATATATCAATAGAGGATCTCACGAGACATGCATGGGGCCTGAAGCTGTTAAGAAATGTTGGTACTTTAAGAGATGCTAGAGACAAGACAAAAACATGTGTACAGAAGCTCATCCATGCAAATTTGTTGATCAATGGTGATCATGTTGGGTGTGTTAAAATGCATGATCTTGTGCTTGCTTTTGTGGTAGGTAGAGTTTCTAATGGTGATCCCGCTTGGATTATTAATCATGGCGACGTGTCTAACTGGGGTAGAGAGGAAATGAGCAAGTCTTACAAAAAAATGTCATTAACATGCAGGGGTCTGTATGAGTTTCCTAGAGAATTCAAGTATCCAAACGTGGATCTTTTACTACTTTTGAATGGTGATGAGTCGCTAAAGTTTTCGGAAAACTTTTACGAGAATATGGAAAATCTTGAAGTCATAGCATACTATGAAATGTCGTATCCATTGCTTCCAAGGTCCCTTAAATGCTCCACAAACCTAAAAGCACTTTGTCTCCATAGTTGCAAATTGATGTTTAATGAGTGCTCCTTCATTGGAGATCTTGTGAATTTGGAAGTGCTGAGCTTTGCACATTGTACAATCCGCAAGTTACCGGCTACGATAGCGAAGCTGAGAAAGCTAAAACTACTAGATTTGACAGGATGTGTTGACCTTCATATTGATGATGGTGTCTTCAAAAACTTAGTAAGTCTTGAAGAGCTTTATATGAGAGTTTCTGAAGGGAAAGGTGTTAGATTCACAAATGCCAACATTGAAGAACTGAGGATGCTTTCAAGCCAACTTTGTGCATTAGAGGTCGAGTTCATTGAGAAAAACACCTGGCCAGAAAATTTTTCCTTTGAGAAACTTGACAAGTTCAAGATATCTATAGGCTGTCAATTGGAAAAATATGAGTACAATGAAAGAACATTGAAGCTTGTACAAGATGATGGAAGGGAGATTCATAGTGCAGGTGAGATTCTTAAATTCCAGAAGCTAAAGTTTTTGTCTTAGAGAGATCTACCAAAACTGGAAATATTGTTCAGCGTTGAGGATGTACTTGAGCTACCGCAACTGGTTGAATTGGAAGTTGAGGGGCTTCCCAACTTCACTAGCATTTATCCTGACAAGAACAATAGTTGTGCACTCTTGAATAGTCAGGTAATATTTTACAAATAATGTAATTGTAAGTGTTAACTGGCTTCATTATGTGGCATGTTAAAATTCCAAATATGTAATTACATAGCTATATTGTTCCCAATATTTTAATTAACTGAATATATATTGTTTGGATGGAGCTACTTTTGCAGGTTAGAATTTTAAAGTTGGAGGTACTGAGAATTACTTCTATGGAGAATTTGAAGCAGATATGGGGTGTTTCTAGTGAGGAGGATGATAATAATAATAATAATATCTCCATGTTGAGAAAGATTAGGGTGCAGGGGTGTGATAGTCTTGTGAATCTGTTTCCATCTAATCCAATGCGATTACTGGACCACTTAGAAAGTCTTTGGGTTAGAGAATGTAGGTCCATTGAAGTGATATTCAACATAGACCTGGAATTTGTTTCGATGTTGAGAGAGATTAGGGTGACGAGGTGTGATAGTCTTGTGAATCTGTTTCCAACCAATCCAATGCAATTACTGGACCACTTAGAAAGTCTTTGGGTTGACTCATGTGGGTCCATTGAAGTGATATTCAACATAGACCTAGAATGTGTTGGCCAAGTTGAACTAGTTACCAACAGCACTTTGAGAGTCATTCGTGTCTATGATTCAAGTAACCTAAGAGAGGTGTGGAGGATAAAAGGTGGTGAAAATAACTACTCTAGTAAACTCACATGTGCCTTTGAAGGTCTTGATTGGATAGGCATTCTTCATTGTAAAAGGTTTAGAAACATATTCACACCAACCAACACCAACTAGTTTAATACCCGTCCGGTGGACGGGTTACGCTAACAGCGTAACAATGTCACACACGTGTCATCCACTCCACCAGTGTCCATTTTAGGGCATCCACACCGCTTACTACCACAAATCATCGTCGCTCTTCCCAAACTTTCGTCACCTACCAACATCGACCACCACCGCTTTGCCCCATATCGATGTCGGCGACATAACCACCACCCATTCGAAAGCGCGTAGCTTTATCTACTCATCAACCAAAACCCAAGCGATGTTTACCATTTGAAATTAGGGCTCCAACACCTACGCTTGAACCTGGATTTCGTCTGAAATTAGTTCTATACCCGTTCGGTGGACGGGCATATTAATGCTATAATAAAATAAAAAATATATCATAATAAATACAAGTTTATGATATAACTATAGTATTTATAACGCATTAAAACCATCCCACTATTTGGGGAAAGACCAAATAGTGGTGATTTCGTGTCGTGCCCTCGTTATTACTCATTTAAACTTACATTTTAGAAACACAATTTATAATGAGTTGGGTTGTTATGGTGGGCTTAGGGATGGCAATCGGGCCCGAACCCGATGGGTAAACCCGAATCATTTGGGACGGGTTTGGGTCTAGTAATCGGGTTTGGGACCGGGTATGGGATTAGTTTTATTTTTTCGCGGGTTTGGGATTTGATGATATACCTGTTAACCCGACCCGATTATCCGATAAAGTATACCCGTTTACCCGATAAAGTATACCCGTTTACCCGACCCATTTACCCGATAAATATTTTATAATTATGGAAACTCAAAAGTCACCCCCGTTACCCAAAATCTCAATTTCCCAATCCCCAAGGTAAATCTTTTTATTTCCTAATAAGACTTTTAAGTTTCCAATTTATTGGTGTCATGCCTTAGCCTATAGAGTAGCAACGAAGAAATCAGGCTGAACCGCCATTGGTATATCAACACATTCACACTCACCTCATACGTCACACACGCCATTTGTCATCTATGAATTTGAATTTTTTTTTTTTGTTTACATTGAGATATTTTATTTTATATACATTTATATATTTTCATAATGATAATGCATTAGTAGTTACCCGATGGGTTTGGGTCGTGTATACCCAACGGGTAATTTTTTATATTAATGGGTTTACCCGAAACCCGTGGGTATACCCGATACCCGATGGGTATTTACCCGATAGAAACCCGACGGGTTTGGGATAGGTTTATCTAATCGGGTTTGGGTTTAGGATTACCTAAACCCATCCCAAACCCGACCCATTGCCATCTCTAGGTGGGCTTTAGAAATTTGTTAACACATATCCAGTCCAAGTTTTTTTTTTTTTTTTTTTTTTTTCGGGTTATTTGACTCTAATCGGGCCCACATATATGTTTGGTGTGGTTAGAAACCATATCCAAGATATTTGCTCCCCACGTTAATCAATCGATTCAAGCGAGATATGTTAATCAATCGATTCTTCATCGATATCGTATCTAAGCATTCAACCACTTATCCACTGATGCCTGTTATCCGACGTCGTTACTGCCATATTCTACATTAACAATCGGATCTCATCTATTTTGCCCTAATTGAAGATGCGTCATTCTTCCTCCAAGAAAAACTCATCAAATTCCACCACCTCCGCTAATTCTTCTGCCATGGATCTATTCCACTCTGGTATTTATTGATTTCAATTTCTAATTAAGTTTTTTTTTTTTACTTTAGTTCGATTATTTCTTCCGATTTGGAGTCTAATTTATGGTAATTTACCGAAGCGTGTTAATCACGTTTATATATTGATTATTTTTAATCTCAGATTTTTTTATTAGATTGGTTGGGATCAAATTAGTCAAAAGTAGTGTTATTTTTAGCATATAAATCTAGATTTCTATTGAGATTATAATCTCGATTTATTGTTAAAAGAGCCATGTTATTAGTTTGTACTGAATTCTGATTACTTGTAACACATGCAGTATTAGATAACTACAAAGGGTTGAAATTTGTTTGTTAGAACTTGTATTATAATTGTGTTTAAGTTATCGAATTACTGTTTTTGAGAATATGGTCTCAGTTCAGATTTTTAGAC
This sequence comes from Helianthus tuberosus, assembly GCA_030545235.1. Classification (NCBI taxonomy): domain Eukaryota; kingdom Viridiplantae; phylum Streptophyta; class Magnoliopsida; order Asterales; family Asteraceae; genus Helianthus; species Helianthus tuberosus. Next base: position 87,641 of record JARYGA010042985.1, read on the forward strand.
TGACTGATTGATGAAATAGAATGAACTTTAAACTGGTTTAATGATGAGATTTTGCTTGTTGCAACCTGATTATTTGTTTGTATTACTTACGTCTGTTTGATGACAATCGGATTGATTTGAATGTGTAAGAAGCTAAGAATCTTTTTAAGCAGGGTTGAATAGAAATTAAGAAGTTCTCGTCAAGTAAGCCCGTTTGAAGACTTGT
>JARYGA010042986.1:0-47113 GCA_030545235.1 Helianthus tuberosus
AGAAAAACAAGTTCTATAAAGCCCAATCAGTCCAAGTTTGTACTAAGTCTATTAGGCCCAAGTTTATGTGACAAATGTAATATGGGCAAAGCCCAATTCGAGTCTTGGCTGTGTGTATATAAACAGCCTTAGTCTTGAGTTCTAGTAGAGAGACACTTTAGACAACTTGAGAGCCTTTTGGAGATTGTGAGAGAGCATTCAAGTGTGAGAGGTTAAGAACAAAACAGAAATCGGCTGTTAGGTTCTTGTAGATCTTAGTGATTGTAAAACACTTCTAAAGGTTTGATAATCACAGAAGATCAGTTTGAAAGTTTGCGTGTTTGTGTGTTCGAGTTCTTGTTCTTCTACATAATCTTGTTTCTGTGTTCGAAGATCAATCAAGGGGATTCCGCACCCTTGATAGATTAACAGTCTTGTACGATCCATACGGGATTCAGGGACCTACAATTGGTATCAGAGCTTTCACTCTTGTGCATGGTTCAAGACTGAAGACTGGATTCAAGTTGTGTTTCGGTTGAAGAAGTTTTGGTGTCTCATTCAAAATTTTCGTGAAGAACAGCAAGAACAAGGAAGAACAGTTCAAAATTCTGAGTTTTGATCTGTTTTGGTAGTTGGTTGTTTGAAATTTCGAGCTTAAATTCCGGGTTTTTGCGAAGAACACTTGAAGAACAGTTTAAATTTGTGTACTTTAATCTGTTTTGATTATTTTTTTGACTGTTTTCGTGTTTGTAGGAAAGAAGTGCTGATTAAGACCTTGCTTGTGCGATCTGGATTGTCAGTTGCTGCTGTTGTTAGCTGCTGCATGTTTCAGGATTGGGTGGCTGGGTGGCCCAATCAGTTCTTGTGCGATTTTAACAGATATCTCGGTGACCGGCGAAGTTAAATCCAAAGGCGACTTTGGTAACCGTAAAATATTTCCTCAGTGAAATTATTACGGTTTTGGCGACTTTACAGGCCGTCGTAATCGAGAAGTTGACCGGCGAAATTGAGCAGCGATTTTAAGCTAAACTGTTGAGCAGCGAGGTTGACCTACTTGTCCAGCGAAATTAACCCAGAACTCAGCGAAATTAGGAGAGAAATTAAGGGGTGGAATTTCAGTTGGCAAGCGTCGAAAATATTTCAAAGTTTTGCAAATAGAAATTGATCCGTAGCTCGTTTGGAGAAACTGTTTGCACCGTTGAACTCGTGGGATTTTTAGGACAAAAAAAAAAGAATCAAATTTCTTTGCTAAAAGAAACGAGTCATCATATATCATTGGATTCGTCTTTTCGAGACGATTCTAACGGTGTAATTTGGTAACCACTGTTTCCGGAAAAATTTTGTACGGTTTTATCAGTCTGTTACGTTGATATGTCGAACATGTCTAAATTGAACGAACTCTTAAGGATGGAACATGAGGTAGGCACGACGAACAAACCACCTAAGATGATGAAGGTGGAGAACTACTTGACATGGAAGGATAGGTTTCAATCTTTTGTTGAGTACCAGGACACGCGTATATGGATATGCATAGACGATGGGTATGTGAACCCAACTCATGAGTTTGAGGGAAGACAACGTATAACTGCTTACGTTGATATGGATGCCGAACAAAAGAAAATGTATGAGGCTGAAAAGAGAGCCTTGGCAGCCATTAAAATGTCTTTACCTGATGGCATCAAGCATACCTTTAAGAAGTACACTACTTCAAAGGAAATGTGGGATGCACTAGAGAAGAGATATGAGGGAAATCCTGATGTCAAGAAGAACAAGGTTGATCTACTGAAGAAGCAGTTTGCTGTGTTCAAGTACATGAAAAATGAGTCACTTGAGGACGTCATCACTCGATACTACCATCTGATGTCAGAATTGGACAATTATGATATAGATTGCTATACTGACATAGAGAAAAATGACAAGCTACTTGATGCTCTACTGGCTAAATGGGATATCTACACTCTCATGATTAAGGGAGAAGCAGATTATGACACGAAGGAATTGGAAGAAGTAGTTGGAAAGCTTAGAGCTTATGAGCTTATTATGAAGAAAAAGGACACTGGTTATGATCAGGTTCAAGATCCAGGGATATACAATGGGCTTACATCTTCTTCACCTCATGATGCTTCTAGCGACTCTACAACTGCATTTCTTTCGTGTGATAAGGAGCAGGTCACAGTGAATGATGATGGTGATGTGTGTTTTGTAGCTGCTGCAGGAGGATCAACGGGAGTCAAGAAAACATCAACTTCAAAGCAAAGTAGTAGTGCAAAGTCAATGCCTATGAGTGTGAAGTCTGCTGAAGGACATCTTGCTCTACTTGCTTCTTTTGTTGCGTCTTATGAGAACTACATTCAAGGGAAAATATCTGATCCTGCCACTTTAGATGAAGATTATGATCAGATTGACCCTGATGATCTAGAAGAGATGGATCTGCAATGGCAGATGGCCATGATTTCGAGACGTGTGAAGAGGTTCATGAACAGAACTGGAAGGAAGTTTGTAGGAAAGAGCGTAGGCTTTGACAAGACCAAAGTCAGGTGTTTTAACTGTCAAAGTTATGGTCATTTCGCTAGGGAATGTCAAAAACAAAAGCATGAGAATACGAATCAAAGTTCAAACAATCGGAATGCATCAAACAACTCTAACTCTAACTCTAACTCAAGGGCGTTGATATCTACTGCAAGAGAAGGCTCATATGACTGGAGCATTCACTTAGAAAATGATGAGAATGTCACTCAAGCATTCATGGCAGAGATCACTCAAATCAATGATGGTGAAGCTACAGTAGATGAGGCTAAAGTTGAGAAGAAGAGTAAAGTTGAGGAAGATAAGGCTGATCAGACAACAGATGCTGAAGAGGATAAGCCTGAGTCTGAGCATGAAATGGAAGCTGATGAGAAAGATGAAATCATCAAAAGAATGGAAGCTCAACTTGCTGCTCTCATGGCCAACTCAGACAAATCGACAGGAGAGGTAAGTAACTCTGCCACTTCTGTGTGTTTAAAGTGTCGTGAACTACAGGGTGAAGTTGACAAATTGTCAACTCAAAACAAAAGTCTTGTGAGCGAAATGTCTAACGTAAAAGAATCAAATTTCTTTGCAAAAAGAAACGAGTCATCATATTTGAAAAAGATAAAAGGCTATGAAGCTGAAATTGAAGTTTTAACCAGCAAACTAAACGAAAAACTTCAAGTCATAAACTTAGCTCATGACATGATGGCTGAGAAAACAAAAGAGATTTCTGAAAAATGCAAAGAGTTGTCAGATGCACAACTCAAAATTGTTGAACTTGAAAAGAAATTAGGTCAATTCAGGGATTCTACTTTTGTTATGAAACACATGATGGGTGGGTTAAAGAAGAGTAATGACAAGACAAGTGTGGGATTCCAGGGCTTTAATGAAGTCCCACCTCCTCTTAGTCATGACTATTCTTTTCTACCTGATGAGGATGAGCTTACAGACTGTCTGTCAACATCACCAAGTAGTTTCACATCCAGTCAAGGTGATGTGCCTGAAGATAATGATGCTAAGAAGGAAAATAACAGCAAACCTATTTTGAAAAAGAAAAACTCAAATCCTAAGAATAAAAATCAAACTTTTGTTAAAAAGGTTAATTTTGTTCAAGGAAGTGACATGAAAAACGAAACAGCCATTATTGAAAACGAATCAAATTTAAAGTTTGCAAAAAATAAGAACATAGAAAATCTTGAAACTAAGCAAACTGAACCAAATCCTTCTAAGGCATCATCGTCATCAGAACCAGAATCTAGTTCAAAGGCTTCAACTGAGAAGTCTTCGAAAAAGAGATCGTGCTTCAAATGTCACACAAAGGGACATGTAGCTAGCTGCTGTCCTAACAAAAAGGTTGAAGCACAAGTTAGTGAGAAACAAAGAGGGAAATCACCTGAGAAGCAAGGTGATAATGAGGAGAAAGTCTCAAATTCTCCAAACAAATCTGCTCCAAAGCCACAACCGGGTGTTGCTGGTGGTGTAGATAAGGCTGAAAAAGGAACTCCACAAGTTCCTCGTTTCCAAAGAAATCAACCAAGATTTCAGCCTAAATCTACATCAGGCAGATATGAAAGACCTAGAAGTAACACACCAAAAATGAATAATCAGAATTCAAATAATTTCAGAAGTCAAGGTCAATATCAAAATCGATACCAAAATATTGGTGGTTGAACTTTTTATAACAATGGCTTTAGAAATTACAATCAAGGTTCTTGGAATCAAAATCAAAATTTTCAAAGGTCACATAGTCCTAACACAAATAGGTACCCTCAGGACCAGAGACCTTATAGAAATCATGCCCCATCTCCATCAACAGGCCCAAGATCCAAGACTCCAGCTAGGAGTGATGGATACTGGATGGATGTTCCTGTAGTTGATGAATCTGGAAGACCCAAGACCATTAAGGCTTGGGTCCCCCAATCTAACTAATCTTTCGGTTGGTGTGTGCAGGAGCTGCTAAGGAGGATTATCAACTTATGGTATGTTGATAGTGGCTTCTCCAGGCACATGACGGGGGATGCGAGGTTGTTTTCTGAATTTGAAGAATTTGATGGTGGACATGTAAATTTTGCTGGTGCTAAAGGTGGTAGGATTACTGGACGAGGAAAAGTGACGAATGGGAAGATCACTTTGGACAAAGTGAACTATGTTGAGCAGCTTAAACACAATCTGATGAGCGTATCACAAGTCTGCGACAAGGGTCACTCGGTCCATTTTACAAATACTGAGGCATTGGTGTTGAAACCGGGTTTGGTCATTCCGGACGATTGGATAGTTATGCGTGCACCAAGGAAAAATGATACTTATGTCATGGACATGGGTGCCAAGGATCCAACTGCTGCGGTGGCGTGTTTACTGTCAAAAGCATCTGAAGCTGAATCTATGTTGTGGCACAGACGCATGGCCCACATTCACTACCGCAAAATGAATTATATCATAAAGAATGAGCTAGTGAAAGGGGTTCCATTGCTGAGGTTTCAAGTGGAAGATAAATGTCTTCCATGTCAAAAGGGAAAACAACACAAGAAACCTCATAAGTCTAAAACAGTAAATTCCATTAATGCCCCTTATGATTTACTTCACATGGATTTATTAGGTCCAGTGAACGTGAGGAGCATAGGTGGAAAGTACTATTGTCTTGTTGTCACTGATGATTACTCACGTTATTCATGGGTTTTCTTTTTAGGTACAAAAGATGAGACAGCAGAGATGTTGATAGATCTTTTTACAAAATTGGAAAACGTCCATGATGCAAGGATTAAGAGGATAAGGAGTGACAATGGCACGGAGTTCAAGAATCAGATTCTGGATCTCTACTGTCTTCGAAAGGGAATTGAACATCAATATTCCGCTCCTTACACTCCTCAGCAAAATGGAGTCGCTGAGAGGAAAAACAGGACGTTGATTGAAGCCGCTAGGACGATGCTTTCAGATTCAAAGCTGCCAGTTCTTTTATGGGGAGAAGCTGTGAATACAGCTTGCTACGTCTTAAACAAAGTTTTGACCGTTAAACGTTTTAACAAAACTTGTCATGAGTTAATGTTTAATGAAAAACCAAACTTAACAGGCTTTGAACCATTTGGATTACCCTGCACCCTTGTGCGAAACAAAGATAAACAAAAATTCGGTGAGGTGGCAGATGAAGGCTACTTTCTGGGCTACGTGCCTGGCACACCGAATAAAAGGGTTTTTAATCTAAAAACTGGTAAAATTGAGGTTGTTTTCAATGTAGAAATTACTTCTTACAAACCTCAACAATCAACGAGTGGTCCTGCTATATTATATGATTATGATAGTGTGTTTAAATCATTTAATATTCCTGAGGTTCCTGATGCAGATGCTTCTCAGCTGATTCAAACAGTGATTGGTGAAGACGATGAAGGTGAATTTATGCCTAGATCGAATGTAGATATGTCAGATGCTCCGGGAACTTCCCAAAGTGCTGCTGATCCTGATTCAAGCGATAGTGACTCTGAACCCTTTCAGGGGGAGGATTTCATTAATCCGTTTGCAAATCAAACTATTCAGGGGGAGGTTGGATCAAACCTAGGTGATAATCTAGAAGTCGATGCTGTTGCTACTACACGAGCAAATAGAGATCATCCGGTTGATATGATACTGGGAGATCCCACTGCAGGTGTTCAGACTAGAAGAAGCATAGAAGCGAATTCTGGGTTATTTGTTTCAATTGAGAAGACTGGGATAGTGAACGAGTGCTTGTATAGTTGCTTTATTTCCCAAGAGGAGCCGAAGAACATTCATATGGCTCTTAAAGACAATTCATGGGTTGAAGCTATGCAAGAGGAATTGGCCCAGTTTTCTAAGTTGAAGGTTTGGGAATTAGTGGACCTTCCAAAAGGTGAGAGAGAGATTGGCACTAAATGGGTATTTAGGTGCAAGAAAGATGAAAGAGGTATTGTCACACGCAACAAAGCTCGGTTGGTTGTCAAAGGCTTTAATCAGCAAGAAGGGATTGATTACAATGAGGTGTTTGCACCAGTGGCGAGGTTGGAGGCAATTCGTTTGTTTCTGGCTTTTGCTTCATTCAAGGGCTTCAAAGTTTACCAACTAGACGTGAAGAGTGCATTTCTTTACGGAAAAGTCCAAGAAGTGGTGTATGTCTCACAACCAGATGGGTTCGTTGATCCAGACTATCCAGATCGAGTGTACAAACTTGATAAGGCTTTGTATGGGTTACATCAAGCTCCCAGGGCGTGGTACGAGACACTGTCTACACATCTGGTCAAGAATGGTTTTGAAAGAGGTCAGATTGACGGTACACTGTTCATTAAGAGAAAGAAGGAAGATTTTCTGCTGGTACAGGTATACGTGGATGACATCATCTTTGGGTCATCTGACGAAAACATGTGTAAGGAATTTGAACAGGTGATGAAGAGCAAGTTTGAAATGAGTGCTATGGGTGAACTGTCTTACTTTCTGGGATTACAAGTTGAACAGAAGGAGGATGGGATGTTTATACATCAAACAAAGTATGTGTATGACATTTTGACTCGATTCAAAATGAATGATTGCTCTACTTTCAACACACCCATTTGTGAAAACCACAATCTCGGCCCAGATCATGAAAGCACTGAAGATGTTGATCCAACTCAATACAGGGCGATGATTGGTTCTCTAATGTACTTGACTGCTTCAAGACCCGACATCATGTTTGCCGTATGCTTGTGTGCCAGATATCAGGCAAATCCAAAGGAGTCACATATGAAAGCAGTGAAGCGGATTCTTCGTTACTTGAAGGGGAAACCTAAACTTGGGTTGTGGTATCCAGCTGATAGTGATTTGAGGTTCGTTGCTTACACTGATTCAGATTTTGGAGGATGCAAATCAAACAGAAAGTCTACAACAGGTGGTTGTCAGTTCTTAGGAGGCAGGATCGTATCTTGGCAATGCAAGAAGCAATCCTGTGTGTCTACCTCTACGTGTGAAGCTGAATATATTGCTGCGGGTAGCTGTTGCTCTCAGGTTCTCTGGATCCAACAGCAGATGCGCGATTACGGTTTGGATTTCACTCGTACTCCTATTATGATAGATAATAATGCCACTATATCAATCACAAACAATCCCGTAAAGCACAGTAGAACTAAACACATTGACATACGTCATCACTTTATACGGGATTGTGCTGAAAAACGATTAATTGAATTGCACCGAGTCGACACAGAAGATAACCTCGCTGATCTTTACACAAAAGCTTTTGATCGAGCTCGCTTTGAACACTTAGTCGAACTCAATGGGATGAGGAATCCTAAATAACTGGTTTTTCATAAGAATTTTTGTAAATAGTTTACTGTTTTTCTTAAAAATCAAAAATACAAAAACATCGAAAAATTTCAAAAACACAAAAACAGTAGAAAAGCAAAAATGAGTTTCCTGGCGAGCAAAAGAGAAAATGATAGTACATCAGTGGTCTGTCTAAACCTCTTTAAACCTTAAATGAAATATGCTAAGCAGCTCTATATAAGATGTATCGGTAGGCTCACAATCATTTTAAAGTGTGAAGGATGATATAAACTTAAATCGACTGACGACCAGGTGGGAACCATTCATTGGCATATGGTCTTAGTACCGAAATTTCGTCTGAGAGATTGCCGAGGTTCTGAGATATTCGGTCTTTATGCTGCTTATCATCTGGGTATCATGGTTGTATCTTTTACCGAAAAATAACGGGGACGCAAGTCTAGATCTTCCATGATATCATACATACGTGTACATATTGCATTCGACCTCAATAAGTGATCAACAATCACATGTCCCCAAAATAAGTGATAATATATCACATTTATCCGGGAGTCAAGTTCGTCTCTCTGCTGTACGAAAGTACTGACCTGTTCACGGACTTGCTCCTGTGCCCTCATGCATCTGAAAATCAAGTTCCTCATCAATAAGTGATTCTATCACATAGGGCTTGTTTTCAATCAAAATAAGTGAGTTTCTCACATCATATACGGTCAAACAGATGATAATCGGTATACTCACCGGTAAGATGAACCCTCGTGCATACCTTGATACGGGAATGTGTCATGATGTGGATGAACACCGGTCGGTAAGTATAAATCATACCTTAACGTATCCCCTCGCAATGATTACATATGATAAGTTGAGCTTATGTGGACAACAATACCGATAATCGTTATAGGATGCTTATCTAAATGTTAACTAAAAGAACAACAAGAGCGTTTTGACATGACCGTACACTGATATGATTCTCTTACCCTCGAAACTCGCAAAAAGAATGTCTGTAAATATTTATTTACTGCTTTCAGTTTTTACATTTGAAAATAAAAAAAAAATCCAAAAATAGTGTCTTTTTCTGTTAAAAATTCTTAATGTACGGAAAACTGTTATTCTTGGAGGAGTTGTTACCGAAAGGGGGAGACTGTGTTAGAAAGTGGGTTCAAAACTTTTTAAATCATGCAGGTTATAAGGTGGCTATTAAAAAAAATTTGTGCGTGTTGGTGCTTAATTGGAATATGCTTAATCTGATACAGTTTAACTATCTCTAGTATAATAAAAATTCTTTAACTATGTTGAAAAATTTTTATGGTTTCTCGAGATGTTTGTTTTATAGTATACAGATTGAAGCAGTTGTTGATGAGAAGTTGCTGTGAAGAGAGGAGGAGTTTGTTGCTGCTTGGTAGAATCCTCCTTCTACAATGCAGAGTGGATGCTGTGAAGACTTACATTGAATGCTGAATCAAAACTTGGAAGATTTGGTGATTGGATGCATCAGCTTAGGGGGAGTCTGTTGCTGACAAAGATGTTGCTGACAAAGACAGAATTCATGTTGAAGCTGACGCTATCCAAAGACCAAAGAATGTGAGATTCTGAAGACTAAAGTTTCCTTTGCAAGCTATTGCCAAGGGGGAGTTTGTTGGTGCATGTTATATGACAACAGCTTTGGACTGGTCTTTGGATATTAAACAGAAGATTGGATCATGAAGACTTAAAGAAAAACGAGTTCTATAAAGCCGAATCAGTCCAAGTTTGTACTAAGTCTATTAGGCCCAAGTTTATGTGACAAATGTAATATGGGCAAAGCCCAATTCGAGTCTTGGCTGTGTGTATATAAACAGCCTTAGTCTTGAGTTCTAGTAGAGAGACACTTTAGACAACTTGAGAGCCTTTTGGAGATTATGAGAGAGCATTCAAGTGTGAGAGGTTAAGAACAAAACAGAAATCGGCTGTTAGGTTCTTGTAGATCTTAGTGATTGTAAAACACTTCTAAAGGTTTGATAATCACAGAAGATCAGTTTGAAAGTTTGCGTGTTTGTGTGTTCGAGTTCTTGTTCTTCTACATAATCTTGTTTCTGTGTTCGAAGATCAATCAAGGGGATTCCGCACCCTTGATAGATTAACAGTCTTGTACGATCCATATGGGATTCAGGGACCTACATTAACCTCTCCGGGAGGGAAAGAATTCAAAAACCAATCACGACACGGACCAAACTCCAGGAACGTATCCTTCTACTTTAAACCCCATGGAGCTTGGTGGAGAGCATCACCGCGAGCCTCCTCGGTGTAAGTTTTTGTAATAAATATCTCCTAAGGTATCCTTAGGACCAATAGGAGTTTGCGGTGCCGATCCTCCAGCACCACCAGTCGCGCCTGGATAGACATTACCACCAGCACTCGCACCACCTGCAGTAGTGGTAGTCTCTTTATGCGCAGCAGCAGCTGATCCCCTAGCAACAGAAGTCACTTGCACAATTTGGGTGGGGGCATCAACCTGCGCAGGCTCGGTTGGCTTAACAACCTCGGATCCCTTCCCCCGGGTAGCTTCCTTCTCTTTTTCATGAAGGGGCTGGTCAAGCCCCGTAATATGCACGACCTCCGAACCCTACGTTTTCTCCTGGTAGTAGCAGCGGTCTCTGTCTCTTTTGATTTATCGACCACAGGCTTCTCAAACGCCTTCTTTATCTCTTTTTCCTTCTCTTTTTCTTTCTCCTCAACCACCTTCTCAACAGTCCCATCGTTTGTCTTGGGAGGCCTGATTACAAACTTAGTTTTCTTCGGTGCCGGTTCTTGAGGATCCTTAAATTCAACTCCCTTAGTCTTTCTTCTCAGGGGCCTTCTTATGGGCCTCTGCAGAAACTAAGTGTTAAAAAGAGATGCCACTAAAGTAAGAACACAAATATTAACATCATAAAACTAACCTGGAGAGAACTTGTAAAGAGAGCGCAGCTTACTCTTTTTCCCTATTGATGTGTGTAAAATGCAACATATAAATTACATCAAATGAGACATAAAACTAACCCTTTTTAAGTACTAATATTGGAAAAAGAGTGTTTTTGTCTTCCTTTTGTATTTTCAGGATTAAATGAGCTCAAAAACGCAAAAGAAGCAAAAAGACAGCTAAATCCAACATAAATACAAGAAAAGGAACATTAGTGGACTGCCCGACCCCTCAACAGCACCTTCCAAAGCAAAATAGAGAAATCAGAAGACTGAACACGCCCCGTGCTCAGCCAGCACGGGGCCGTGCCCAAGAAGCAGCAGAAAAGACAAACCTATAGAAGCTTCTATTGCCCACCACCGGCCGTGCTCAGCGGACACGGGGGCGTGTCGAAAGTACAGCAGGCGCATTTATTGTAATTGCGAATTACAATTAATGAGGAGAGAGAGTGTCAGACAGGCACGGGGCCGTGCCCAGCGGACACGGGGCCGTGTCCAGCTCTCTGTTCAGCCTATAAATAGGAGTGCTTGGATTCATTTCATCTCATCCCTTGGCACACCACCTCTCTCACACTTCATCCACCACCCACCACCATCACAACACCATCATCTACCACCATCATCCATTGTCCATCATAGAGTGTGTGAGTCGTCTCGGGATCCAAGATTGATCGTAAGAGTTCTTGACAATCAAGGCCATGTTTGCCTAAGTCTCTTACATCACTTGGTGAAGACAAAGTGTCTAGTATAATACTTTTTATTTCTAATCTTTTGCACTTTTTATTTGGTTTTGTATTAATGACTTTAATAACTAGTTACTTATGTTGAAGGTGATCTTTCCTTATCGTTTGTCCGTGGTGTCTTGGCTTTATTTTACTGTCTATATAAAATAAAGGATTTTCACCATTCATATCTCCACGGTCTATATGGAGGTATGTTGGCTACCTGGTCGGGGGTTAAGGGAACGGCTTGGTAAAGGTCTTGCCATTGTTCAGCGTTTAGAGGTCCTGCAATGGACCTGGGTCAAATTTAGTAGGACCTCCTTCAATACTTCACGGTATTGGATGGCGGGGGTCCAAACTCTTTGATCCCCTCATAAATTAACTACTATTAATACTATAACCCGGCTATTTAGGACTGTATCCCTGCTGACTCAGACTACTTAGCCGAGGGTAACGTCACCGCCAAAAGCAGGGCCTACCACAATAGTGCATTAATAACTTAATTCATTATCTTCCAATAATCCACCCTTTTAGGATTGTATCCTTGCTAACTCAAACTACTGGGGTGAGGGTAACGTCACCTTCAAAAGAGGGGCCTACTACAATAACTAAGATAATCTCTTAATTATGTGCAAAAGTGCGGAAATAATCAAAGGTTATACTAGATACGAGTCGGAACCAAGTGATTCATCTTGTCTATCTGTTTTTATTTTATTTTTATTTTCAGCATTTTAGTTAGTTTTTATTTTTCTTAGCTTAAAACATTTTTCTAAACTTTTTATTTTGATTAGACGTTGAGGATAAACCGGTACTAAAAGCTCTTGTGTCCTTGGACGACCTCGGTATCTTACCAACGCTATACTACACTCAACGATGGGTGCACTTGCCCATATGTGTGTTTAGTGTTAGTGAAATATCGTGTTTTATAAATTTAAAACTTGGCTAAAATAAGTGTTAAAAAGGGCTTAAAATATACACCTAATATATATAACACTTCACACGCATCAAGTTTTTGGCGCCGTTGCCGGGGACACAAGGATTTTAAGAAAGTTAGGAATCAACGGCCTAATCATCTTTTATTTTTCTTTTTAATTTTTTAGGATTTTTCTTAGTTTTTCAGCTTCTGCAGAGCTCAGCACGGGCCGTGCCCGCTGAACACGCCCCCGTTCTCAATCATTGGAACTGGCAATCCTGTTTTACGTCAGACAGTAAGCTGAACACGGGGCCGTGCCCACTCAACACGCCCCCGTGCCCAAGTTTCAGTTACTGAAAACAGAACCGTTAGATCCCGGCGGTTGGTAATTTCTGACATAAACATGAGTGATAGTAATTGTTTTTACTTTCGGCACTCTTATGGTACGTGGTGTCAATTATGTGGTGGCAAACATAAAGAAGTAGAATGTTACTTTCTAAATTATAGGCCCCACTACATGGACCCACTGACTTCTTACAACCTTAAGAGGGGCGAAAGTAAAAATAAGCACTATTTCTCCCTCGAATGCGCCCAGCCAGATATTCTAGGGGAAATGCTCCTTGATGAGTTATTTCAACTAGAAAAACTAATTCAGAATTGGTTAGAAGAGCTTAGGAAGGATTTTATTAATCCACCCCAAGACGATGACCATGACGAAACGCTGGAACCGCATTCCAACAACCTCGTTGCTCCCGAAAATACCTTCGTTCCTAGCAAAGACTTGGATGATAGTCGTCCCTGTGTCGATTGTGCCGTGAAGGACTCTCCATCGACTTCGTTCGGTGCATACATAGACCTGAGCGATTCGGCATACACCTTCTTTAACAAGAGCCCGAGAAAAGGGTTGGACTTGTCCACCTAGAATGAAAATAGGAATTACCCTCACCGACAACCTCTTGCGTTCTCGCCTTAGTCTAGGACAATTAAGGTATCTTAGGTACTTTGGGGTTGTTCCAACCAGTAAGGAACCACCCGATGTCGATGAGATCCTTAGAAGTAGTGAAACTCCATAAGACAGCCTCCAGACACGGGGCCGTGTCCAGGTCAACACGCCCCCGTGCTCACCAAAAAGATTCTCTGCTGATTTGGTCAGAATACGGACAAAATGTGTCAGGATTTTCTCTGCACACGGAGCCGTGTCCACTGGACACGGGGCCGTGCCCAGTGCGCTGTCGTTTTCTTTAAATGCAGCCTGATTCCTGCTCATTTTTGACCACTTCAATTGACAGAGATCCCTGGGATTTTCACTCATACCATCCTAGGTAAGTGCTAAAAGAAGGTTCCAAAGGACCCTCTTGTCCCTTCCACTTTTACTCATTTCCTCCTCTTTCAAAATTTTTCAAAATTTCCTCCATGGAAGCTTGGAAATCCCTTGATTCCAACCCTCTATGTGAAGTTTGTAAGATTATTTGCTAAGGATTCTTGTTTAAAGTTAGTTGTATAACTTTATTTTAAATTATCTAAGCCTAAAAACTAGCTAAAAATCATGAGAATAATTTAAAACTCCAAGACTCCTTAGCATAAAATCCTGCAGACAAATGGACACGGGGCCGTGCTCAGCGAGCACGGGGCCGTGTCCGGGGCTCTGTTTTGTAAAAATTTAGCTTTCTTCGATTTCCTTCACAGAAAATGACAAGCAGAACAAGCGGATCATCTTCAAGAAATAACCGACAAGGGAGGAGATCTTCAACAGCAGAAGACTCTCTTGTAAACTATGTTTACACTCTAAGGGAGGCTATTGATGAAATGACGGGAGTGGAGGAAGCATTGGTCGACCGTATTAACCATCTTACAGTGGGGCTGGAGGGCTGTCTCCATGAAGTAAACCTCTTGCACCAGAGGTTGAACCTTCTCGCCTCCCCGCCTTTGGTACCTATAATAACCCAAAGAGCGTGGAACATGGTACCCGAAGTTGTCATTCCAGCCGAATGGTACGCCATGCACCAAGAGCCTCCGCGAAGAGTAGTGCAAGGAGTCCCGGTGAATGTTCCCCCTCAACCACCAGCTGCGGAGGAAAATGAAGCCGCATTCTTCCTTCCAAGGGAGATCGAAGAATGGCTTTAAACAACGTTTAGGGAAGAATTCATTCGGCTAAAAGTCCTACTATATCAGGATACTATTCTCGAAATTTTCTTAAAATGGTAGAACTCCTTATGATAACCTCGTGTACCTGCTGACCTATTTAGTTAAGTTCAATTTTAATTTAGGACTATGTAAGTTCTCTCTATGATGAAATGAAATGATGGTTTTAAGGTTTGGATGGTTTGTAATGAATAAAACACACTCATGGTGGTAAAGGATGAAAAGGGGAACGAGAAAAATGAACTCATGCACAAGAACAAGGCAACCCGACAATTCTCTCCATTTCAGAAGGTTCAACACGGGCCGTGCCCAACCAACACGGCCCCGTGCTGAACCACCTGCAGAAAAACGCCCAGTTCAGGTACCTGGACACGGGCCGTGTTCACCCAACAAGCCCCCGTGTCCAGACTTCTGTTTCTCTTATTTTAATTTTGTTACTGGCACTTGAACACGGGGCCGTGCCCGGATAACACGGGGTCGTGTTCAGTGCCCAGTAACACAATTTTTTGCTTTTTAAACACTATTTTACACATCTAATCAACCTAAAAATTTATTTTGGGGACACATTGAGGACAATGTGTAATTTAAGTGTGGGGGGGATGCTAAAAGCCTTGAATTTTGCAAGTCCTAAATACAAGCCTTACACAAAACTCTATTGGAACCGCTAATCACCCCAAATTTTTTTCAAAAAATTTCATTTTTTTCAAAAAAATTCATTTTTTTTACTTGTCTAGGTTTAACTCGGGAAATTCAAGTTCTCAAAAAGGTTATATTTTTACAAATTTACAACCGATAGCGTAGTGATAAAAAGAACCAACATAAGAAAATTATGAAAAGGCATGGTAAACTTAGTTAAAATTTGATTATATATACTTGATCACATAAAAACCCATTCCCACAAAAGTGAGTTTTGAGCCTTTATTGAGCATACAAATTTACATCTTTAGACTAAATGCTCATTTTTCGTTTCTTGTGTGAATAGCCGCTTGGTTCTTACGACTCTAGAACTTGCCATGACAATACATTCCCGGTCCTTATCAACTTAAACCCGAGTAAGTAAATGATGGAGGCATTAGGACTACCCCTTTTTATTTCTACACCATTATTTATCTTTTTCTTTTACCACCTACCCGAAAATCCCCCTAGTTAACCCCTTTGAGCCTAAACCTTTTCATTTCATCACCCAAACCAAAAACCCTTTTACCCACCAAAACCTTTTTTTATTTTTAACCCTTTGTTTTAGTAACAAGTTCGGTTTTTCGTAAATATAAAAAAAAAAAAAAGAATTGTTGATGATGAAGCAAAAAAAAAAAAAAAACAAACAAGTTTATCAAAAATAACTTTGTTTGAATAAAAGCTTCATCAAAATAAAAATAAGAAAATCTTATGAAAACCGACACTTGTTACGCTTTTCGCCATTTTTCTACTAACCACTAACCACTTTCCCAACCACCTACATTTAACCCAAGCCTAACCCTTAACCCACAAAGTCCTCTTGATATTTACAAAGGTATAAAAGTTAAAAAGGAGGAGGATTGATTGCTTGGCAAGCCTATGGTAGGAATAAGTTCCATGCCGCTCTCGAGTGATTCACTAAAAATACACCTTCGGCCGAGTGTGAGTGACTTCTCCCGTGAGGTATGTGAACTTGTATATAAATGGAATTTTAAAAAGGCATGTTATGCCCAAATAAGTAATTTCTCCTATGGAAAGTTCTAAATAAATCATTACGAATAGGATTGTAAATAAATAAAGATAAAACCCAAAAAGACCTTGGATTCCCGACACTCTACGACAAGCCCAAAACCTTCTCTTCTACCTATTCCATTTGGGAGTGTAAGCCACATATTAAAGAGTTTTGCTTGAGGACAAGCAAAAGTTCAAGTGTGGGGGTATTTGATGTGTGTAAAATGCAACATATAAATTACATCAAATGAGGCATAAAACTAACCCTTTTTAAGTACTAATACTGGAAAAAGAGTGTTTTTGTCTTCCTTTTGTATTTTCAGGATTAAATGAGCTCAAAAACGCAAAAGAAGCAAAAAGACAGCTAAATCCAACATAAATACAAGAAAAGGAACATTAGTGGACTGCCCGACCCCTCAACAGCACCTTCCAAAGCAAAATAGAGAAATCAGAAGACTGAACACGCCCCGTTCTCAGCCAGCACGGGGCCGTGCCCAAGAAGCAGCAGAAAAGACAAACCTATAGAAGCTTCTATTGCCCACCACGGGCCGTGCTCAGCGGACACGGGGGCGTGTCGAAAGTACAGCAGGCGCATTTATTGTAATTGCGAATTACAATTAATGAGGAGAGAGAGTGTCAGACAGGCACGGGGCCATGCCCAGCGGACACGGGGCCGTGTCCAGCTCTCTGTTCAGCCTATAAATAGGAGTGCTTGGATTCATTTCATCTCATCCCTTGGCACACCACCTCTCTCACACTTCATCCACCACCCACCACCATCACAACACCATCATCCACCACCATCATCCATTGTCCATCATAGAGTGTGTGAGTCGTCTCGGGATCCAAGATTGATCGTAAGAGTTCTTGACAATCAAGGCCATGTTTGCCTAAGTCTCTTACATCATTTGGTGAAGACAAAGTGTCTAGTATAATACTTTTTATTTCTAATCTTTTGCACTTTTTATTTGGTTTTGTATTAATGACTTTAATAACTAGTTACTTATGTTGAAGGTGATCTTTCCTTATCGTTTGTTCGTGGTGTCTTGGCTTTATTTTACTGTCTATATAAAATAAAGGATTTTCACCATTCATATCTCCACGGTCTATATGGAGGTATGTTGGCTACCTGGTCGGGGGTTAAGGGAACGGCTTGGTAAAGGTCTTGCCATTGTTCAGCGTTTAGAGGTCCTGCAATGGACCTGGGTCAAATTTAGTAGGACCTCCTTCAATACTTCACGGTATTGGATGGCGGGGGTCCAAACTCTTTGATCCCCTCATAAGTTAACTACTATTAATACTATAACCCGGCTATTTAGGACTGTATCCCAGCTGACTCAGACTACTTAGCCGAGGGTAACGTCACCGCCAAAAGCGGGGCCTACCACAATACTGCATTAATAACTTAATTCATTATCTTCCAATAATCCACCCTTTTAGGATTGTATCCTTGCTGACTCAAACTAGTGGGGTGAGGGTAACATCACCTTCAAAAGAGGGGCCTACTACAATAACTAAGATAATCTCTTAATTATGTGCAAAAGTGTGGAAATAATCAAAGGTTATACTAGATACGAGTCGGAACCAAGTGATTCATCTTGTCTATCTGTTTTATTTTATTTTTATTTTCAGCATTTTAGTTAGTTTTTATTTTTCTTAGCTTAAAACATTTTTCTAAACTTTTTATTTTGATTAGACGTTGAGGATAAACCGGTACTAAAAGCTCTTGTGTCCTTGGACGACCTCGGTATCTTACCAACGCTATACTACACTCAACGATGGGTGCACTTGCCCATATGTGTGTTTAGTGTTAGTGAAATATCGTGTTTTATAAATTTAAAACTTGGCTAAAATAAGTGTTAAAAAGGGCTTAAAATATACACCTAATATATATAACACTTCACACGCATCACCTATCACAGGGACTTCCCCAGCCTTTTTCGCTGCTTTAATCCCAGCAGCAGTTTCCTCCCTACTCATTTTCCTGCTCACTAGCTTGAGGGCAGGCTCTTCCTCTTGCTCTTCTTCCTCCTCCTCTTCATCCAGCGTGATAGAAGAAGGAGTAGCGCCAGCATCTGGGTTCGTTGAACCCGCGCTCCCATAGCTTTTGGAGCCACCAGCGCTGGTCTTCTTCTCGCCTATACGCGATAAACCCTTAAGTGAGTCACTTGCAATAACGTAATCTTCCAAATTACTCTGCCGAAACCGTAGAGTACCTTTATCAGAAGCACCAGCAGTCGCGCGGCTACTCCCGCCCTTCTTGCTGGTCACTTCAGCATCAATGGTAATCACTTTCTTCTTCTTCTTGCTCGTCTTCTTCTTCTTCTCCTCTGGATCTATGCCAAGGTCGCGCAACACACCTACAAAGATGTTAGACCAGGAACATAGCTCCCCATTTGATGACCCTACAGACTCCTCGCTGGAAAGATAAAGAATCTCTTTCCCAACAGAAGTCACATCACGCAAGGGCATGGGGTTGGGTAGATGCGCACCTTCGGTTGCAGTGGGAGGATTGGCACAGGCTCCAACAAGAGGATAAAGAAAGTGGCCCTTGATCCGCTTGTACCAATACGGCTCCCCCGATTCTAGCGGGCGTACGCCCATAGATCCACCAAAAGTGGGGAAAGTCGTTTGATAAAGATGCGCCTCTACAATCAAATTCAACAATTAAGCACAAATGAATTACAAAAGGGGAATAATCAAAGAAATAATAGACCTCTATCTTGAAACTTTAAAACGGGTACCTCGTTGCTGTCCTCCGACCACTGGTCACTCATCTGCGCCGCGACCAGTACATTCTCACAAAAAACACGATTTGGTGTCGCGGTCAGCTTCAAGTACCAGTCAGCTCCCTTGGGGATAGCAAGTTCTTCTTTCTCAATCGCGTCTGGCTCGCGGAAGATCATCGCGATTGGAATTACTTTTTCTCTGATGAAGAAAAACTTCTGCTTCCAGTCATGGAAACTCTTTGGAGGGTTTAGAAGAATCTTCTTGGCAGATCCCCGGTTGCCAAAAGAATAGAACCCCATGTTCCTAATCAACTGGTAGAAGACCATGAACTTCTCCACTGTGGGCCCTATGCCATGAGACCGACACAAGAACTCAAAGTGTCGCACCCTCACCATGCTGGGTGGACTCATCTGGGATATATGAAACCCATAGAGATGAAGTATATGGGCCATAAACTCCGTCGCCGGCAACCGGAAATTGCATTGTAGAAAGAAATCTTCAAAGAGGGTAATATACCCTGGCGGTGCGTCGGCGGCTGTTTGGCTTTGACTGGGATATTGTGCATGTCACACCCCCAAAATCCACGCGCGGAGTACTACCGCTTGGAGGCGTGACATGACCAGGATCAAGCCACCAATCATATTGAACATAAGTATAAAGTAAAAGTCATTCATCAATACGATAGGTGTTTCCAAAACCAAATATAAACAAGTGTGTAGCGGAAGCATTAATGTAAAAACCCAACATCAGTTTAAGTACAAAAAGTCATAATGTTTAACAACACATTCACGATCCATATCCACAACGACAGTGCCTCCCGTGCAAGCTCCAAAAGTACCTAAGGTCCTGCAAGGCATGTAACAGAGAGTCAACAAAAAGTTGAGCGAGTTCACAGTTGGTTACTTAGTTATATTATTCGTATCGTAAATCGTATGTTCGTTTAGCAATCATGTATCGTATGTAATAGCATCGCGGCCCTCAAGGCATGTTTGCGAAGTTTAGTGGGGGTTTCCCCATGTATTCTAGACTAGTTATATTTGTATCGCGGCCCTCCGGGCATGTTTGCGAAGATTTAAGTATAGTTCGCGGCCATTCCAGGCATGTTTGCGAAGATTGTTCTAGTATCGCGGCCGATCCCGGCATGTTTGCGAAGAGAAGTATATGTATCACTAGTCTAGTAGTATCTACCATTGACCTTCCTCTCCCGAGGCCAATGGTATGTAACTTCAATAACTCTTAAACATAAATAAACAATCAACCCATTCCCAACCCCGGGAATCCCATGCCTTGGTAGAGGTGTGAACTCACCTTGTTTGCTCGGTATGCTAAACTATATTCTCGCAAGTAATCAATCAAATCCTATAGTGCACGTATGTTCAGTCAGAATATGTTCGTAATGTTTCACATGTAACTAGCATCACAGTAATATCACAGAGTGTGTTTGACAGTTAATATTGTGCATTGTATAAACAATTAATCATTCCATACGAGGTTTCAAGTCACATGCAAGTCCCTTACTAAGTTGTCACACTTAACAGAGTTAATCCACTTAACAGGATTGACTAGTTTATTAAGTTTAGCATGTCTAACCAAGTTAATAACTAAACAGCCTTAACAGATGTTTACATATTTAACAGAGTTAAATAAAGTAACTGAGTTAATCAAGTGATTAGCTTAATTGAATCACATATTAATGGCATTAATTATTTACAGTAGCTTGTGGCCAAGAATAACACAAAAGTGCCGAAAACCCCTTAGCCGAAAACCACCTTATGTTCGAAATCCCTTATGTGCCGAAAACACATAAGGTGTCGAAATCACCTTATGTTTGCCGAAAACCAAAAGAGCCGAAAACCAAATAGGGCCGAACTCTATGTGGGCCGAAAACACCCTTACTGGGCCGAAAACACATGTGGGCCGAAATCACTCTTTGTGATTTCGTCCACTTTAATGGTGATAGGTGATTTCGTTACTATTTATCATCATCAACAATACTTCTGTAACATTGTAAAAACCCAGAAACCTTATATTCTCACTACAGTAACATGATTAATCATCTACAAGCCATTTATATCAATCATTGATATTAAAACAAATACTCTATCAAAACTTTGTGAAATCTAGAACATACTTCCATCATTTTATCATTCATACCATAATCCCACTGTTGATCTAAACTTCAAATATACACACAGTTCATGTATGATAATTATCTAACAAGCACACTATGATAAATCATGTATTCACATATATTCATACATCATGATTAAACATCCAATAATCATACGATAAGCATCTTAAACAACTGAACATGAAAATCACTAACCAAGGATTTTAAACAGAGGTTTGCTTCAAATGAGGAACTCTTTTGTTGGGTTTTTCAGATGTAGAGAGAGAGACAACAAAGTGATAAGATGTGGTTTGGAAAATGTGAAACTTATCAGAGAAGGTTTGTTTATAAAATGATTAATACAAAATATCTCAATACTGGGCCATGGGCCAAGCCCATCTCTGATTTCGTGGTCATCAGTGGACGAAAACACCCTAAAGTGTTTTCACCACTTGAGTGATTTCATGATATTGTTTACAGTAGAGTCCAACTTTGTTTAACATGTTAAACAATAACACCTTATTAACATACAATCTCACATAATAAGTATGATGGATTTCCAAGTATAACATATCAGTCGAAATACGATACAACGTATTACAAAAGTAAGCGTTGTGAAACAACGAGTCGTATTAACAAACAACTAAATAATAATAAATAAAAAAAATTAACGTGCACTAAATGCGAAGATAGAATCTTGGAAACTCGAGTTGTCACATTATCCCCAACTTGAAAGAAATTTCGTCCCGAAATTTAGCATGCGGTTACTGAGGAAGCTAGGTAAGTTATCGTTTACTGGTTTTCTTGGGGTGTCACATCATTCCCCCCGTTGAGTTGGGATTTCATCCCGAACTTCTGTAGTAGCTTCAGCCTCAGTAGTAGTTGCATTGTTTTCGAACAACTGGGGATATTTGAGTTCCATTTGGTCTTCGCGTTCCCAGGTAAACTCTGGGCCACGACGGGAGTTCCAACGAACTCGAACAAGAGGTATTCTGGTGTTCTTGAGGACCTTAACATCCTGGTCCGTGATTTCAACTGGTTCCTCGACGAAATGCAATTGTTCGTCGATAGTGAGCTCCTTCAGAGGAACTATGTGGGTCTCATCTGACTGAAACTTCTTCAGATTTGACACGTGAAAAACGTTGTGAACTGCACTGAGTTCAGCTGGTAAGTTCAGTCTGTAGGCCACTTTGCCTATCTTTTCTATGACTTCAAATGGTCCAACATATCGTGGATTGAGTTTGCCTCGTTTGCCAAAACGAACAACACCCTTCCAAGGTGAAACTTTGAGTAGTGCTCGATCCCCAACTTGAAATTCGAGTATTTTCCTGTCTTTATCAGCGTATACTTTCTGACGGTCACGTGCTGCCGCCATGCGTTGTCGTATTTGAGCAATCTTTTCAGTAGTATCAACTACCATTTCTGGACCTGTGATCTGACTGTCACCCACCTCTGCCCAACAAAGAGGTGATCGGCATTTACGCCCGTACAATGCCTCAAATGGAGCAGCTTTAATGCTGGTGTGGTAACTGTTGTTGTATGAAAATTCCACAAGTGGCAGATGCTTTTCCCAGCCCTTGCCAAAGTCAATTACGCACGCCCGAAGCATGTCTTCTAGAGTTTGAATAGTTCGCTCAGACTGCCCGTCTGTCTGAGGATGATAAGCTGTGCTCATGTCTAAACGAGAGCCAAAAGATTTGTGCATTGCTTGCCACAGTTCTGAAGTAAAACGTGCATCACGATCAGAGATAATAGATGTGGGCACCCCGTGCCTCGAGACAACTTCTTTAAGGTATACATCTGCTAGAGTGGAGAACTTATCCGTTTCCTTGATAGCCAAGAAGTGAGCAGACTTTGTGAGTCGATCCACGATCACCCAAATAGTATCATTTCCGCGCTGAGATCTAGGTAAGCCAGTAACAAAATCCATGGAAATTTGCTCCCATTTCCATTGTGGTATCTCAGGTTGTTGGAGTGGGCCTGATGGTTTCTGATATTCTGCTTTGACTCTCGCACAAGTCAAACACTTGCTAACGTAAGTTGCTATGTGGGCCTTCATGCTAGGCCACCAATATGTAGTTCTGAGGTCGTAGTACATCTTATCTGAACCAGGATGTACTGAGTAGCGAGACTTATGAGCTTCATTCATTACAAGCTCGCGTAAATTACCATAGAGTGGGACCCAGATGCGTCCGGTTACATAATAGGCGCCGTCTGCCCTTTGTTCTAACCGTTGCCTTGAGCCGCGTAGGGCTTCAGCCCTGACGTTTTCCGGTTTCAATGCCTCTACCTGAGCATCTCGTATTTGTGAAGGAAGACTAGACTGAATAGTGAGTTGCAACGCTCGTACACGCCTAGGTGTAGTATCCTTTCGACTGAGGGCGTCGGCCACCACATTGGCTTTGCCCGGATGGTACTTTATAGCACATTCGTAATCGTTCAGTAACTCGACCCATCGACATTGTCGCATGTTCAAATCTTTCTGCTTGAAGATATGCTCAAGACTTCTGTGATCGGTGTAGATGGTGCACTTGGTGCCATACAGATAATGTCTCCATATCTTGAGTGCAAAGACAACAGCTCCAAGCTCTAAATCGTGCGTAGTGTAATTCTGTTCGTGAATCTTAAGTTGGCGCGAAGCATAAGCAATAACTTTATCCCGTTGCATCAACACACATCCAAGACCTTGGATAGATGCGTCGCAGTAAACTACAAAATCATCCGTGCCTTCAGGCAATGAGAGGATAGGTGTGCTACAAAGTCTATCCTTTAAGTGCTGAAACGCTGTTTCCTGTCTATCACTCCAACGGTAAGCAATACCTTTCTGTGTCAGTAATGTAAGCGGTTGTGCAATCTTTGAGAAGTCTTTGATAAACCGTCTGTAATAACCCGCCAAACCCAAGAATTGGCGTATTTCTGTCGGTGTGCTAGGTGCAGGCCAGTTCTTGATCGAATCTACTTTGGATGGATCGACATGAATCCCATCCTTGTTTACCACGTGGCCTAGAAAGTGGACTTCACGAAGCCAGAATTCGCATTTTGAAAACTTAGCGTACAGCTGTTCCGTTCGAAGGAGTTCCAGAATAAGTCGTAAATGTTGTTCGTGTTCCTCCCGATTCTTCGAATAAATCAGGATGTCGTCAATGAAAACAATAACAAACTTGTCAAGATAAGGTTTGCACACCCTGTTCATAAGATCCATGAAAACCGCAGGCGCGTTCGTTAGCCCGAATGGCATGACTAAAAACTCGTAATGGCCGTAGCGAGTTCTGAATGCTGTTTTGGAGACGTCCTCATCCCGGACTCTCAGTTGATGGTAACCCGACCTCAGGTCAATCTTTGAGTAATAGCTCGACCCTTGCAACTGGTCGAATAAGTCGTCGATGCGTGGAAGTGGATAACGATTCTTCACAGTCACCTTGTTCAGTTCGCGGTAGTCTATGCACATACGAAAAGTACCGTCTTTCTTCTTTACAAATAATACTGGAGCTCCCCAGGGCGAAGAGCTAGGACGTATGAAACCCTTTTCCAAAAGTTCTTGCAATTGCTTAGACAGTTCTTCCAGTTCAGTTGGAGCTAAACGGTAAGGCGCTCGAGCTATAGGTGCTGCTCCTGGAGCTAGCTCGATCTGAAATTCGACCTGGCGATGAGGCGGTAATCCAGGTAACTCTTCAGGAAACACTTGAGGAAAATTGCGTACTACAGGAATATCCTCTAACTTCTTCTCTTTCGTCAATGTATCTGTAACGAGTGCTAAAATAGCTATGTGGCCCTTTCGCAGACACTTCTGAGCCTTCAAGAAGGATATGATGCCACTCACGACACCACTCTTGTCGCCTTGTACTTCGAGAGGTTCTTTGCCAGAACGAGGAATACGAATGATCTTTTCCTTGCATAGGATCTCTGCTTGTTGTTGGGATAACCAATCCATACCAATGACAATATCAAAACTACTCAGAGTTATAGGAATGAGATCGATAGAGAAAGTCTGACCAGCGAGGATAAGATTACAATCCTGAACTATGTGTGTGGCTTCTAGACTTTTACCGTTAGCTAACTCTACGACATGTTTGGTGTTCAAAAGTGTTGGTGTGCGTTTAAGCATTTGACTAACGTTCAGAGACATATAACTGGTATCCGCACCCGAATCAAATAATACGGTAACATAAAAGTCGTCGAGAAGAAACTTACCCGTAACCACATTAGGATCGTTCCTTGCGTCACTCTGACCAATCACAAACATACGACCCTTTGCACCATTGTTGTTGTTGTTTCCCCCATTGTTGTTCCCACTGCCCTGATTATTGTTGTTGTTGTTCTGATTCTGGTTTAACTGGGGGCAGTTCCGCTTGAAGTGACCTTCAGCCCCACACTGAAAGCATACCTTATTTCCTTGCTGTTGTTGCTGTGACTGGTTTCGTGGAACTGGTGGCTGTTGTTGCTGGTTCTGATTCGCAGGCCTTGAGCTCCTGCAATCTTTAGCGTCATGACCTACTCTTAGACATCTCTGACAGCGGCCTCTTCGACACTGACCACTGTGGTGTTTGTTGCACCTGTTACATAGTGGATGAGTTCCCCGATATCCACTCTGCCCCTGACCACCAGACGATTGCTGACTCGAACTCTGGTAATCACTAGTCTTGCGCTGTTGCTGTGCTTGAGACTGTACAATAGCTGAACCCCTGCTAGAATCCCCTTCCAATTTCCGCTTGTTGTCACTGGGAATGGCAGGAGTAACTAGAGTGGTAATGGTAGTAGCGCTGATACGTTTAGGCAGCCTGTTCTGTTCCACCGCCTGATCGGTGAGGCGATGAGCTAGCTTGACGATCTGTTGAATAGTGCCAAGATTCGCTGAGGTTACGTGGCTTTGAATCTCCGGCACCAGACCATTGAGATACAGTTCGATACGCTTAATGGGAGGGTCCACCATAGTAGGACACAGAATAGCCAACTCATTCGATCTTCTGGTGTACGCTTCAATTTCTGACCCCATCATTTTCAAGTGGTAAAACTCTACCTCCAGCTTATGAATGTCATCACGGCTACAGTATTCCTCTTTGATCAATTCCTTGAAACCGTTCCAAGGTGTGGCGTTAGCAACAGCCAGTCCTAACATCTGCACTTGCGCATTCCACCAAGTCAGCGCAATGCCTTCTAGAGTACCAGTGGCGTACTTCACCCTGCGAGCCTCAGGGCATTCGCACATTTCAAATACGGACTCGAGCTTTTCAAACCAATGGAGGAGTCCAACCGCTCCTTCCGTGCCACTAAAAGTAGTAGGACGACAGTCCATGAAAGTTTTGAAGGTACAAACAGGTGGCTGAGCGTGCTGACCTGTTGTATATAAGAATCCAGTACAAGATTAAAACACAAGAGTTGGTTTAGGAGTGTAGGATCTAAAGATCCTAGTGTGAGTTACAACTGCAGGGTATACCTCCTGCTTGTGCGGCTGTAAGTGCCTCAGCAATTCGCTCGTTAATGAGAGCCGTCAATTGGGCTTGCGTCATGTTGATACGTCCAGACATGATCTTCATAGCAAATATAACATAAGTGAGAGAGGTTCGCGAGTAGTGCAATGACAGAAGAGAGTAAGCACACAAGTGTTCTCATGCAATAGTGTTAAGTTAATCTAAGCATACCCGGAGCAAAGTTCTATGCTATTCTAGCAAGTAGGCAACAAAACATGTATCATATTACCTAGGATGTTGAGTCTTGCACGTGGGGCGAGGCGTCGTTGTGGATCGTTGAGCACTGTTTCGGTTATAGTCTGGTTTTAATAAAAACGTTTTCCCCTTATTAAAACCGAGTTCCCTATAACCAATGGCTCTGATACCAATCTGTCACACCCCCAAAATCCACGCGCGGAGTACTACCGCTTGGAGGCGTGACATGACCAGGATCAAGCCACCAATCATATTGAACATAAGTATAAAGTAAAAGTCATTCATCAATACGATAGGTGTTTCCAAAACCAAATATAAACAAGTGTGTAGCGGAAGCATTAATGTAAAAACCCAACATCAGTTTAAGTACAAAAAGTCATAATGTTTAACAACACATTCACGATCCATATCCACAACGACAGTGCCTCCCGTGCAAGCTCCAAAAGTACCTAAGGTCCTGCAAGGCATGTAACAGAGAGTCAACAAAAAGTTGAGCGAGTTCACAGTTGGTTACTTATTTATATTGTTCGTATCGTAAATCGTATGTTCGTTTAGCAATCATGTATCGTATGTAATAGCATCGCGGCCCTCAAGGCATGTTTGCGAAGTTTAGTGGGGGTTTCCCCATGTATTCTAGACTAGTTATATTTGTATCGCGGCCCTCCGGGCATGTTTGCGAAGATTTAAGTATAGTTCGCGGCCATTCCAGGCATGTTTGCGAAGATTGTTCTAGTATCGCGGCCGATCCCGGCATGTTTGCGAAGAGAAGTATATGTATCACTAGTCTAGTAGTATCTACCATTGACCTTCCTCTCCCGAGGCCAATGGTATGTAACTTCAATAACTCTTAAACATAAATAAACAATCAACCCATTCCCAACCCCGGGAATCCCATGCCTTGGTAGAGGTGTGAACTCACCTTGTTTGCTCGGTATGCTAAACTATATTCTCGCAAGTAATCAATCAAATCCTATAGTGCACGTATGTTCAGTCAGAATATGTTTGTAATGTTTCACATGTAACTAGCATCACAGTAATATCACAGAGTGTGTTTGACAGTTAATATTGTGCATTGTATAAACAATTAATCATTCCATACGAGGTTTCAAGTCACATGCAAGTCCCTTACTAAGTTGTCACACTTAACAGAGTTAATCCACTTAACAGGATTGACTAGTTTATTAAGTTTAGCATGTCTAACCAAGTTAATAACTAAACAGCCTTAACAGATGTTTACATATTTAACAGAGTTAAATAAAGTAACTGAGTTAATCAAGTGATTAGCTTAATTGAATCACATATTAATGGCATTAATTATTTACAGTAGCTTGTGGCCAAGAATAACACAAAAGTGCCGAAAACCCCTTAGCCGAAAACCACCTTATGTTCGAAATCCCTTATGTGCCGAAAACACATAAGGTGTCGAAATCACCTTATGTTTGCCGAAAACCAAAAGAGCCGAAAACCAAATAGGGCCGAACTCTATGTGGGCCGAAAACACCCTTACTGGGCCGAAAACACATGTGGGCCGAAATCACTCTTTGTGATTTCGTCCACTTTAATGGTGATAGGTGATTTCGTTACTATTTATCATCATCAACAATACTTCTGTAACATTGTAAAAACCCAGAAACCTTATATTCTCACTACAGTAACATGATTAATCATCTACAAGCCATTTATATCAATCATTGATATTAAAACAAATACTCTATCAAAACTTTGTGAAATCTAGAACATACTTCCATCATTTTATCATTCATACCATAATCCCACTGTTTATCTAAACTTCAAATATACACACAGTTCATGTATGATAATTATCTAACAAGCACACTATGATAAATCATGTATTCACATATATTCATACATCATGATTAAACATCCAATAATCATACGATAAGCATCTTAAACAACTGAACATGAAAATCACTAACCAAGGATTTTAAACAGAGGTTTGCTTCAAATGAGGAACTCTTTTGTTGGGTTTTTCAGATGTAGAGAGAGAGACAACAAAGTGATAAGATGTGGTTTGGAAAATGTGAAACTTATCAGAGAAGGTTTGTTTATAAAATGATTAATACAAAATATCTCAATACTGGGCCATGGGCCAAGCCCATCTCTGATTTCGTGGTCATCAGTGGACGAAAACACCCTAAAGTGTTTTCACCACTTGAGTGATTTCATGATATTGTTTACAGTAGAGTCAAACTTTGTTTAACATGTTAAACAATAACACCTTATTAACATACAATCTCACATAATAAGTATGATGGATTTCCAAGTATAACATATCAGTCGAAATACGATACAACGTATTACAAAAGTAAGCGTTGTGAAACAACGAGTCGTATTAACAAACAACTAAATAATAATAAATAAAAAAAATTAACGTGCACTAAATGCGAAGATAGAATCTTGGAAACTCGAGTTGTCACAGTGCATCCCATTCCGATGGAAACCAGAAACCTCGGGTTATTTGCTCAAATAACCCTTGATCCCATCTGAGAACAGGGAGGGGACCCTCTTCAAGTTGAGTTTCTTCTTCAACCATCTATAAAAGAGAATGAAAACAAGATGAAAATCGTCTAAACCTCTTGGAAAGTTTGAAGACTACCTTCAGAAACTTGAAGATCTGCTAGTGAAATGGTTGAAGATTCGAAGAGGATTTGAATACTCGAGAGAGAAAAAGGGAAAACAGAAGAAGATTTGTGAAATCCTCTCTCCTCTCGTCGACTATTTATACTCATCGCATTTAATGCGATGGGTAAACGTGCCGGATTCACCGCGCGCGTAACCAATCACGAGCCGCCACGTAAGGCGGGATTCTCAGAGTGACGGTTACCACGCGTGCGTGGGCCTCACTCGCCTGACGGAAAGCTGAACCGTCAGTGACAGCATGATGATGGCCGTGTCAGCAGTCAACTCAAACGTCGCCGTCAACGACATTTCGCACCAACCTGTCAAAATTCAAAATTCGAGGTTTTTTCCCGCTCAAAATTACTACAAACTTAATGCAGAAGTTACCAAGCCCGCGCAACTATCATGATTCCTCAATGATCCTACGCGCTTACAATAAAAAGCAAGAACTACCATCAGGCTAATCTGGTAGCCGCGCCATAGTAACTGACACACACTTACACGCGCGCCACCTACCAAGATCAAGCAAGCGTTCTTCACAGCTAGCACTTTCTTTTTTCTAAGTCCAGAGCTCCAACTACTTACTTCGCGCATGGTGCAGCACTGGATTGGGGGGACTTGAAGGGGTATGGTCCCAAAAATCCGCGCAGACCATTTTCAGGTCGCGCGCTGGACCATACTCCTTACTTAACAAGCTGATCAATCTTTAGACCTGCGCGGGCTGCACAAGCAGAGCCTGGCCTGGCCTCGCGCGAGATCGAAACAAGAGATAACATCAGTTTTCACACTTATGTTCTGAATAAGAGCCACCAGTTCCTACATCCCTGCGCGGGCTAGTTACGTGCTTAACAAACTCCGCGCAGGAGTTAGAACGCAAGGCCACTTCAAAAAGTACACAAGGTACAAGTGGCAGAAGGGCGAGCCAATCAGCGTCCACCAGGCTGTGCTCTATCGTGCTCCACGATCGTCTGACGTGCAGGAGACAATAAGTACACAAGGACGCCTACGTAGCACCAATCAGGGGGCAGCGACACCTGCCCCATGATCTCCACTTACCTGCTGATGGCAGAGGGACAGCAAGGCCGACAACTGGGACACGTGGCTCCAATCATGGTGCACCAGCACCGGAGATCTTCTAGAAGGCACTAACGGTCGATACGAGTGAGACAAGGAGGATATTCCCTGTTTGTCGCCTTCCGGTCCAAGGCCCATCAGCCATCTCTTCTTACACCTCTCCGGCTATAAATAGGGACCTTCATGCACAGGTTAAACATTCTATTCTCTCAACTCCCACTCTTAACACACATTTATTTACTCAAAGCAGATACTTATTCTCACGCCGGAGTCTGGTTAAGAGGGAAACCCCCATGTTCCCCTCTTAACGAGCTAATGGTGCTTTGTTTTGCAGGAAGATCGGATCAAATCGGAGCTTAGGAAAGTTTAAGAAAATTAACCCTCATGTTTGAAACATAAACCAAATTAATTAACCTTAAAATTAGTTTTGTGTTTCTTCAGGCATAAAGGGTTAAACTGACTAACTCTCATGGGCCAAAATAGTAATTTACACATTAACTTTTTGTTTAGAGTAAACTTCAATTTTCGTCCCTGTGGTTTGTTAATTTTAACACTTTCAGTCCAATAGTTTAAACATTGCATTTATCATCCATTAGTTTGCTGATTTTAACAGTTTCAGTCCATTAGTTTCCTGATTTTAACAGTTTCAGTCCATTAGTTTCCTGATTTTGTGTGGACTGAAACTGTTAAAATCAGGAAACTAATGGACTGAAACTGTTAAAATCAGGAAACTAATGGATGATAAATGTAATTCATAAACTATTGGACTGAAAGTGTTAAAATCAGCAAACCACAGGGACGAAAATTGATGTTTACTCTTTTGTTTATCTTGTTACTAAACCTAATTTTATATATTATATCAATAAATTAATGCGGGGTGCACAACCCTCTTATTTCAATTCTATAATTTAACTAAAAATTGATATTCTCTAAATGTATCTATCGTTTAAAAAAAATTCACACACCATATTCCCTGTATCTATCTCCATATTCTTTATTATTATTATTATTATTATTATTATTATTATTATTATTATTATTATTATTATTATTATTATTAGTGTTGTTGTTTCTTTCTTTTATTATTATTATTAGTATTATTATTTCTTTTTATTATTATTATTATTATTATTATTATTATTATTATTATTATTATTATTATGTGTGTAGGTAGGTATGTGTGAGAGAGATGTTACAGGGGAATAGTGATTTTTTTATATATGAGGGGATGGTGTGGCTTTTCTATAAATTTTAGGGGGTAGAGATAAATATAGCTCTAATACGTATGATTTTTTAGTTCAGGTAGAAATCGAAGATATGATCATATTGTAAGAACCTAGTTGAGGACTAGAAGACATTGTAGTTGCTTGTTATATCTTTTTCGTTACAGTTAGACAAACATTTTGATTCATTGACTTTGGGATCAACTTTGTGCACATGTCTTTGGTAAACAAACTTCAATTTGCACTTAACAAATATTAATGTTACTTTTTCTAAAGTTAAGTTTTGGATTCCTAGTAATGAAAAGTAGGTTTTCATTTTTTTTTATGAATGTATCTAGAAAGTCTCTCACTTTATTTTTGTCACCTTAGGTCAATATATTACATGAAAAATTTGGTGCCGTAAGCTGGACAACTAGAGGAGCTCAACTCTCTACTAGACGAGATCTTCTTTTCTTACCACAAGGATAATTGGGTATGTGTCTTGGGAGATACATGGTTTGACTTCTTATAAGAAAAAACTGTCCGAATTCGAACTTAAACAAGGTACCCTAAGGGGGTAGGGGCGCCTATCACTCACCACACACTCATCACTCACAACATCCAATCAATTTTCGCCATGTCATCGAACTTTATTTCATCACTAGTGTTAGATTTTAGTGGAAATATCCATCACTCACCACACACTCATCTCGATCATCAAAATCATTCACAAAATAACTTAAAATAAAACGCGTGATGTACACAACGCGTTATCATCACACCGCGTGATGATAACGGGTGGCGGCGGTGTTTCCTTATGTTCCACGCGTGACCACAAGCCCATAACGGGGTGCCCCGTCCCCCTTAATACAAACTTCTACTAAAAAAAGTTAAAATTACTTCTTTACAGTTGCAAACAAAGGTCTTCCTAGCTTGGTTAATCTCGACAAAAGGCATATATTTCAATTAGTATTAAATGCCCGTCTTGTCATATATATGAAGATACGAAAGTTCATTGCAAAGGAATGTAAATCTATTGAGTTGCTTCGACTTTGTACGTAGTGGATGTTTTTCAACCTTAAAAATCCTAATATAAACTAAATAAAAAATCTTAACTTGTCAAGTTACTATATATTAATTTAAATTAAATTAAATAATATAAACATATTAATTGATTAATCTGTTATTTCTACTATCTAGAAGATCTAATATTATATTAACTTTGATCGGGAGTCTTAGTTTCCTACAGTAACGTTTTGGGCAAGATTTAGAAAATGTGTGAAGATATGGTGACAAAAGTTAAAATCAGTAGAAAATGGTCAAAGTGTTAATTGTTTAATTTCAAAGGAAGTTTGTGTGAATAAAGAAACACGTAGTTGTTTAGGTTTCAAATTGCTTGCAAGTGATAAGTTAAGCAAATTCTTAACCACCCTATCCTAATTCCTAACCGGCCCTTTATATGTCTTGGACACTCCTTCAAGTTTCTTATGTCAAGGTTATTGCTTTGTCAACTCTCATTTTCATTCTCCATTTCGTTTTATTCAACTCTCATTTTCATTCTCCATTGCGTTTTATTTCTTTTTTACTTTATTTTTTACAATTTATAGGACATACATCATAAGATATACTTTTTATACCATGCATTTATGAAATATATCATATTTCCATAAATGTCTTTATACATAATTGTATTACTAGTTTACATGTACACACATAGACACGCTACAAAATATTCGCACGATGTGACGAGAAACACAAACACTGTCATTGTGTGCATAGTTTGGTCAGTTCGGTTGTTATCCTCATTTGAAGTCAAAACTAAAGTCATCAATTCGGTTTATTATGTTAGATTGATGGTTTTTTTTTTTTTAGAAATACATGAAATTGATGTATAAATACATGGAATGGATGTGTGTAAATACATGTGATGCAGGTATAAAATATGAAATACATGAATTGTATGTTTAAAAGCTTGAAATATATGATAATATGAATTGTTCGGTTCAGTAATTTTGATTACAAGAGGGTACACATAAAAACTGATAACCGGTGTTTGGTTAATTCAGTTTTCAGTTAGTTTAGTTTTATGTTGATTTAAGTTTAGTGTCGTCTGTTTTTGATTCAGTTTCGGCTAACGATTCAGTTATTGCTCACCCCTAAACACTGTTAATCAATTAACATATCAATTTTTTTAATTTACAAATTTATAGCAATACTATACTCAAGGTAAGGAGAATAAAATGCTTGTTTTTATGGTGTAATTTAAAAAAAAAATATTAACGTACGAAAAAGTTATGACCATTTAAAAGTTGTATGAGTAGTTAGTTTTTTTATAAGAGGGAATATTTTAACTACTAACTAATTATCCATAAATTTGTTTAGAATGAACGAATTAAAGTGTAATTAAGATGAGAAATTAATGTGTAATTGGTGTTTGAAAGACTAATTTACCCTCATTTTAGGGTTGTATCATATGCATTAAATTATAAAAAAATAACTTTATGTATCTTAAAATTTCTTTCCCAAAGGCATTATAATATAGTATATATGTGTGTGTATGTGCTTGCCGCGCGTATGTATTTACGTGTAAAAATGATTTTTACTGAGTTTCAATATGTAATATTCACGGTTTCTCGATTTCTCCCGGTTATCCAAAGAAACCCCCCACCCCCTCTCTCTATATATTTGTACTATATGATAATTCATGAGAGAATAACATTTTAAGATACCTAAAAGTTAAGAACTATTTTTGGTTTAATGCATAAAGTACAAAACGAGAGTAAATAAGTCTTTTCAATACTAATTACATTTTGATCCCCTCATCTTACTTACACTTTAATTCACTCATCTTTAACCAAATTTTGGACAATTAATTAGTAGTTACATTTTAACCGTTATAAGCAACTAACTACCCTCACGTTTTTTATACGACCATAACTTTTACGTACGTTAGTATTTTAAAAAAAAGGTTATTGGATTTTAATAATCCTAAGTTTCACCTGTTGACCGATAATAATCTCAACTTTAAAATTTCTCTCAAATAATCCCAACTTGTAAAAGTTTGGCCGCCATTGATCATTTTCTAGCATAGGTGCACTTAAATCAATTAACGAGTCTCTAGGTGTAATTGAATCTATTGAGGATACCATAGTTCTTATATGTTTGAAAAGGATCAATGGTGGCCAAACTTTTACAAGTTGGGATTATTGAAGGCATGGGCGAAGGATAGTGGGGGCCGGAGGTGCCGGCCGACCCTCCGAACTTTTCGCTCAGTAGTGGAGGGTATGTAGTTTTCGTATAGGGTATATACGTTTTCGACACCTCGTTTTATAGAAAATTTTGGGTATATACGTTTTCGATCCTCCGGTCGAAATTTCAAGCTTCGCCACTGATTGAAGGGAAATTTTAAAGTTGGGATTATTGTCGGCCAACAGGTGAAACTTAGGATTATTAAAATCCAATAACCCTTAAAAAAGGTTACATCATAAAAACAAGGATTTTATTCTGTTTAATTTAAGTATAGTATTGTTATACTTGTTTTAATTAAAAAATTGATATATTGTTAATCATTTCTTAATTCTCTTATAATACCAAACCTGCCTCTTTAGTAGTTTCTATTTTATGCATTCTTTTTTCATACGTTTCTTCATTAAATTTTCAGATATAAGTACTGCTTACTTTTATCATTTTGGGTTTTTTATTTTATCCAAAACATAATGTTTATGAAGAAAAATATCCGACCTAAAAAAATGAGTACTAGTGTTATGGTTGACATTTGTGGCAGTATAGATTCGGAAGAAGGTTTTGATTATGTATGATTTAGCTAATTAGTGTAAAAAGGTAAAAAGGGTAGGCGTTGAGTCCAATTCGCAAAGTCATTTGAGTAAAAGTGTTACTTTCTTTGAAATCAAAGGTTCAAGCTTCGTCGTAAACAGATTTGATGTAATTTAAGCTGTTAAAAATGAAAGAAGGAAAAAATTGTTGCTTACTTCACAATTATTATCACCATTACATGATTTAATTGTGAAGGCGAATATCCAACCTAAAGAACTAGAAAAAAAAAAAAAAAACATAACAATACGTATAACGATAAAAATTCTCCATAGTTTTCATTCAAATTAATAAAACGCTTCTGAGCAATTTTGCAATGAAACTAAATAAATGAAAGTGATATAAGCATGCAACATTTGTATGTGTATTAAAATGAAGAAACATTCGAATATTGAATACATGAAAAGATAACAAGAATACATACCTAGTAATAAATTTTATAACAAATTAATATGAAGAAAATGTATGGATGGTCTTCTTAAAGCTTAAGACAAAATTTGCTAATAGAAATATATAAATTTACTAACAGTAACTATATATAAATGTAGAAAATAAAGTTTATCATTGATGAGTTAGTGTAAAATGAAAACTCCAATTAGTTGTGAGAAGTGAACTTAGAGAACTCTCCTAAAACGAAGGTTTTTTCAATTTTTTTTACCAAAATTCCTAAAAAAATCAAATTTTCCCAAAAATATAGTTTTTGTTCATTTCTAACAACCTAAAAAACGTTTACAATGGGTGTAAACGCTTATGTTAGCAGCTTTTTACAATGTTGTAAAAATGCTGAAAACATCGTTCAAATTTTTTCACAGCTGTAAAAGTCCCCAGGTGTGACAACCCGAGATTTCAAGGTCTATCTTTTACACATCACTGACTTCACAATCCTGTTTTTTTTTTTTTACAATTTGATTTACGTGGTGCGTATGTGGTTTATCTGAATGATTAATGTTTTGTGCTTGGGTGTTAAAGGTTAAATGTGTAGTTTTGTGATTGATTAATAGTTATGTGATATGTGTGGTGTAAAATATAATTTAATTAAGGTTTAATAAAGATTCTTCGTCACTAGTCTCCCCCGACGAAAAATGAGATTTTTCGCCATCATTGATCTCGACGAAAAAGGGGATCTTCGTCGAAGGGGAGTTTCGTCGGATAGGGGCCTTGGCCCAATCTGTTTCACGGCCCAACTGTTTAGGTTATGTATAACCCTTGTAACTGCTAAGACGTAAACAGAAACCCTAAGGTCCTCTCCCCACTCTCTGTGCGACGGCAGTTAGAGATCTAGAACTCGAAGCGTTGTCGTTTCGGTTTATCTAAACACTTTAGAATCCCGGTTAGTGATCTCTCGTTAATGGTGCGTTATGATTTTAAGGTTGTTTTGTTATGATTTTATGTGATTAGGGTATGTGATTGATATTGTAAACCTAGAAATTTTGTATGAATATTCTTGATGACGGTGTCGACTATAATAGAAGTGATAATATGATTTACATGAGAAGTTTAATGATTATATTGAAATCGTGACTGTATATGATACACATGATGACTTAGGGTTAGCAATGGAAACTTGTGATTATGAATAGGTAATGGGTCTTGATCAATGTCTGTTTTCATGTTTGAATCCATGTTAATATTGAGGTTTATTGTTGTGATGACGAACAGTGATTAAGATTTGCTATGAACATCATAATGTAACCGTCGTTTGATCCATTTTTTATGTTGAAACTATGTAACTGATGCTATGAAATCAAGGCTTTGTAACTGATCTCGACAAAACACAGTGATACTTCGTCACACATGTAACCCGACGAAAAATGTGGTATTTCGTCAAACCCTATGTCGACGAAGAACTGATGCTTCGTCACAAGGTAAGCCGACGAAGGACTGGTAGTTCGTCGCATATCGGTTTGACGAAGGATAGTCCTTCGTCGCTTGGGTTGTTCATCGTAGGAGTAGATAGATGGGAACAGTAGACAGTTTGAATGTATGCATTGATGAGTATCTTGTTTATGCAATACGGTAGTTGCATGATAACCATACTGTTTAACGTTAAGTGACATGTGTATGGGATGTGGACTAGTACGATAATTCGGTATGTGTTATATGATAACAGTGATCTTAATGCTAGATGCAAACTGTGTATCCATACGTGACTTACTGTGTGCAACATGTGACTTGAATGATTGTGAAACTGATGTTGTTTGGTATCCACGGTAGGGTTTGGGTTGACCAACTTGAACGGGTAATTTAACATACCGAGCAAATCAAATGTGAGTTCATTCCTCTTGAGCATGCGTCCCGGTGGTTGGGACAGTCATTGGGTATCCCTGAGAGGGATAGGTTTTTGGGTAAATCAATTGGGCATTCCTGAGAGGAATACGTCTTGTGGGTAAAATCTGGAATGTTGGATAATACACTCATCCTATCAGCTTTAAGTCCCATCTTGTTTGTTACCTGAGAGGTAACGGGGTATTAGTTGGTAGCGCTATCTAGGTTTGGCACCCTCACCCCGTACCTGAGAGGACGGGTGGGAACTAATGACCTAGTCATGCCCAATGCTTTGATAGGAGCATTGGGGAACGGGCAAAATAAATCTGGAGCCATCTTGTATTCGAGTTATTATCAACATTATAAACAATGAACTAAACTAAACACTTGGTAACCAACGTTTTCGTAAAACTATGAACTCACCAGCGTGTCTGATACACTTGTTGCATGCTCGCAGGTCGTTAGGTACTATGGGAAAGGAACTTGATGTCTGGATGGCTGGAGTGTTCATGGGTCGCATTGCTTAGATATGCATGTCTTGTTTACTGAATTCATATACATTGGGCTGTGAAACGTTTAAACAATGAATTACTATTTGCTTCCGCTGACACTATTTAATTTGGATTTTGTTTTATGAATGTTTTACTTAATGAATGGAAACTTTGTTAAACATCTTATGGCTAGTTCAATGTGATTAGTGGCTAGATCCTGGTACGTCACACGCCTAGCGGGATTATCGCATGTGGTATTTTGGGGGTGTGACAGTTTGGTATCAGAGCCACTGGTTATAGTGAACTAGGTTTTAAAACGTTTTTATAAAACCAGACTATAACCGAACAATTCAGAAAGCGACCATGACACTCAGCTCCAGATTGCAAGGTTCGTCTCTCGTTTATTTATTGCCTAGTATATCTAGTATACACTTATGTACGATGTTGCGTACGATTGCACACACTTAGCATTTCATGCTAGATTCATGTGTATTTACCTGAGTTATGTGATTGATGGAGTCACAGTGCAATATCCCGTTAGATTTCCGTGGTTTATGTTTGTGGTGTTTTGTCATGTTGCGAGAATTTGAGGAACCTTTTTAGCATGAGTTGGGAGGAGCTGGGATAAACATGCAAACCGCATTTTTATTATGGGTGCACACATAATAATAATGTGGGGTGCATGTGAGTCCAAGTGAGATCTAACGAGTGTGAAAGGGGTTCCGCTCTGTTGTCTGATGTACTTAGTAATCTGTAGAAGTCGTTGTGAGGTTTGACTCCTACCTTATCTCGACTCTTAACCTTTTCCCTTCTCTTATTTAGAATCATGAGCGGACGAGGTCACGGACGTGGTCACATTGCAATGACTCAGGCTGAGTTGACAAATCTGATTAACACCCGTGTAGCTGAGGCTTTGGCAGCCTATCAACCTAGTACGATATGTGCCAATTACTCTTTATTCTTGTGTCGCGTACACAACTCTTACCCGTATGCCGTATTTTCTTTCATCCTTAGGTCAGCAAGCGAATCAGAATCAAAACAATCTGCCTGCTTGTACGTTCAAAACGTTCATGGATTGTAAGCCACAGACATTTAGTGGGACTGAAGGGGCTGTGGGACTACTGCGTTGGTTTGAGAAGGCAGAGTCGGTGTTTGCGATGTGTAACTGTCCTGCTGGGGACAGAGTGAAGTATGATACAGGCACACTCGAGGATGGTGCCTTGACTTGGTGGAATGCCCAAGTCCAGATGTTGGGCATAGAGATGGCAAATGCCACAACGTGGGACGATTTTAAGGAGCTGATGCATGAAGAGTACTGTCCACGTAATGAAGTGCAGAAACTGGATAACGAGTATTATGATCTGAAAATGGTGAGGTCTGAGATTGAGGCATACACAAAGATGACTCATGAGTTAGCTAATATGTGCCCGAACTTATCACGACCTCCACACCGAAGAATTGAACTGTACATCAAAGGGTTAGCCCCACAGGTGAAGGGCTTGGTTACTGCAGCAAACCTCAACAACTTAGCTTAGATCATCCGCTTAGCTCACAAGATTACAGTTCAGGGTGTGGAGCGTGGCTCGCTACCACCGCGTGTTTCTACTACTGCCACTATAGCTACAGCTGCTATACCAGCTACTGACAGCAAACGGAAGTGGAATGATGTGGACAAGGCGTCCAACTCGAATCAGTCACAGAAGAAGCTAGACAACAGTATCAACTGCAGTTTTAGCCAGTCATCTTCTGTGAATCAGAACGAGAGCAACAATTCAAAGCAGGGTTCCTACGCAGGGAAGCAGCCTAAGTGTAACAAGTGCAACTTTCATCATCGTGGGCCATGCACTCGAGTCTGTCACAGGTGCAACAAGGTGGGCCATATGGCTAGAGACTGTAGTGTCTCACTCCCAAGACAGCAGCAGCAACCCTCACAGGAACAGCAGCCACAACAACAGGAGAGGCAACAGCCTCAGCAGAATCAGGGTAATCGCAAAGGGTGCTTTCAGTGTGGAGACGAGGGTCATTTCAGGCGGGATTGCCCTCAACTGAATCAGAATGCTGGTAACAACAACAATAACACTGGGAATAGCAACAATGGGAACAATGGTGGAAATGGTGCACGCGGGAGAGTTTTTACCATTGGCGCTAGGGAAGCTCGCAATGATGGCAATGTAGTGACTGGTACGTTTTCTGTGAACAATCTAATTGCTTCTGTTTTATTCGATTCTTGTGCCGATTGGAGATATGTGTCAATGGAGTTCAGTCGTCGGTTAGGGTTGAGTCCTAACCTCTTGTAAACAAACATGTTGTAGAGTTAGCCGATGGCAAAAAGATTGAAGCCTCACACGTTCTCTTTGGCTGTAAACTTGATCTTATGGGTCAAATGTTCGACATTGACCTATTCCCTATTACTCTTGGAAGTTTTGATGTGGTCGTTGGCATTGATTGGTTGTCGAAGCACCAAGTGGAAATTCTCTGTTAGGAGAAAATTGTGCGTATCCCTCTTCCCAATGGAAAATCTCTGTCAGTTCAGGGTCATCGTAGTGGTGCGATGGTTGGTATCATCAAAGCTATGCAAGCTCAGAAATGTCTATGAAAGGGGTATCCTGCTATTTTAGCACTTGTTTCTGATCCTCAGCCTGAAGAGAGGAGGATCGAAGACCTGCCAGTTGTTCGTGAATTGCCTGACGTATTTCCAGAGGAACTTCCTGGGTTACCTCCTCACCGTCAAGTGGAATTTCAGAGTGATCTTGCGCCAGGAGCGGCCCCAATTGCTCGAGCTCCATATCGTCTTGCACCAGGAGAGTTGCAAGAGCTGTCAAATCAACTCCAAGAACTGTTGGATAGAGGTTTTATCCGACCTAGTTCTTCACCTTGGGGAGCCCCAGTTTTGTTTGTGAAGAAGAAAGACGGGTCTTTTCGTATGTGTATAGATTATCGGGAACTCAACAAGGTGACAGTCAAGAACCGTTATCCTTTACCGCGTATCGACGACTTATTTGACCAGTTGCTGTCACGGCCCCCGACCCAGTTTTACCCGTTTCAGGAGCCGCAGGACAGAAAACCCGTGGTATTATTATTTAGTTTGGCAGCGGAAATATTAGCAGGATCTTTTAAACTGAAAAATCACAATTATTTTATTTCACATTTTTGGGACAAACCCCATAGTTTACAATAAAGGAACTCCACGGGGAAATTCCTTGCTTACAAAAAGTCAAAAACATGTTTATTTATTTTATTTACTGAGCCATTTCTTCAAGCTGTAGTGCTACGCGGCACTTTTTCCTGGTTCACAGTAAATCACCTGAAACATGTTTAAAATGATTTTATCAGTGGGGAAATACTGGCGAGTCATTCATTTTGCATAAAACGACACATTGTTATAAATTACAGCATAAGAGCGATTACAATGGCCACTATCTTATAATTATCTGGCCCCGTGTCACACCCTGGTGACGATGGTCATACCACCATTAGGTCCTTTCACCCAATAGTGATGATTATCACTGTTAAAAGTGAGAAACAATAGTAATGTGCACAATACCCCACTTTCCAGTAATTTAAGATAACCAAGACTTAATCCCTGTAACAAATAACTGGAAAACATTTGGGTATTGTAAAACACTGTTGATAAAAAGAGAATGACTCACATTGCAAGTTTAGTTGGACAGAACATTGCCTACTGATTTAGCCTTGTAACCTAGTTAAATAA
Organism: Helianthus tuberosus; assembly: GCA_030545235.1. Classification (NCBI taxonomy): domain Eukaryota; kingdom Viridiplantae; phylum Streptophyta; class Magnoliopsida; order Asterales; family Asteraceae; genus Helianthus; species Helianthus tuberosus. Next base: position 41,865 of record JARYGA010042986.1, read on the forward strand.
CAATGCACACGAAACTAGGTTAGTAACTTAATACAACATTTACGATAAACTCACGAAATCAAAACCCTCATGACGAATGACAAAGTATAGCCCGAATTCGGGCAGCACTTAAACATCCATCGGATCGGTTTCAATCGATCGGACATTGTATTGTAGCAGTGATCGAGTTAGTACCCTGTAATCGTAGCAGCGTCTCGACACCTTAACACTCGTTTTTAAGCATAATATGGACGTTTTGAACTAAATTTTCGAACACAAAAGCAAGCCCCATGCACGTCCTATTTATACAAAATTTTTGAGTCTCTCGCGGCCCGCGTAAACATTGGAAGAACCTTACGCGGCCCGCGAGGGCCACCCTAGCTAGCGCTAGGGCTGCCGTGTCATGCCGTAGGTCTGCCACGTGTCAGACACGTGGCATGAAGCTGATCCGAGTCATCCGTTGTGCTGTCACGGCCCGCGTAAGCTTAGCTTAAATCTTACGCGGCCCGCGAGAAGTCCAAAAATTTTGAATTTCTTGGTTTTTCACAAGGGTTAGGGTTTTAGGGGTCCGGGTGTTCACTTACGGGTTATTTTGGGACATTTTTGCAGGTCCTTACAGTTGCAAGGGTCAAGTTTTTACTCGAAGATCGATTTAAGATCGGGCTATCATCAGATGAGAGTCCGAGAGGAGGAGGTTCAAAAAACGGCTTTTCGAACGCGATATGGTCATTATGAGTTTCTGGTTATGCCATTCGGGTTGACAAACGCACTGGCGGTTTTCATGGACCTCATGAATCGTTTGTGCAAGCCGTACCTTGACGATTTCGTTATCGTGTTCATCGAAGACATTCTGATCTACTCTAAGAGCAAGGAGGATCACGAGCGGCACCTACGTCTTATCTTGGAGCTTCTGAGGAAGGAACAACTCTACGCGAAATTCTCTAAGTGTGACTTCTGGATTCGGGAGGTACACTTCCTTGGCCACATTGTGAATGAATCGTGAATACATGTGGATCCTGCAAAAATCGATGCTATTAGAAATTGGGCGGCACCAAAGAATCCTTCGGAGGTGCGACAATTTCTTGGTCTCACTGGGTATTATCGAAGATTTATTAAAGACTTCTTGAAGATTGCTCAACCTCTTACCTCGTTGACACAGAAAGGCATTATATACTCATGGGGAACGAAACAGGAGGATGCCTTCCAGTTGTTGAAACAGAAACTCTGCAGTGCACCGATCTTGTCTCTACCTGAAGGTACCGAAGATTTTGTGGTATATTATGATGCTTTCATTCAGGGTCTTGGTTGCGTGCTGATGCAACGCGAGAAGGTGATAGCCTACGCCTCTCGACAGTTGAAGGTTCACGAGAGAAATTACACGACTCACGACTTAGAGTTGGGGGTCGTGGTGTTTGCGCTTAAAATCTGGAGGCATTACCTGTACGGTACCAAATGCACTATTTATTCCGATCACAGAAGCCTCCGGCATATTTTCGACCAGAAGGAATTGAATATGCGACAGCGTCGCTGGGTGGAACTCTTGAACGACTACGATTGTGCAATCAAGTATCACCCAGGTAAGGCTAACGTTGTGGCTGATGCCCTTAGCCGAAAGGAGACGAAACCCAAACGTGTGCGAGCCTTATAGCTCACTATTCACTCAAATCTTCCTGAACAGATTCGTTCGGCTCAGGCTGGAGCGTTAAAGGAAAAAAAACATTGAAGCGGAGTATTTACGGGGCATGGAGAAGCGACTTGTGGAACGGTCTGACGGCATGTATTATTTCATGGAACGGATATGGGTTCCGTTGTTTGGAAATCTTAGAGAGCTTGTGATGGACGAAGCGCACAAGTCTCGATACTCTGTTCACCCAGGTTCGGATAAGATGTATCAGACCTCAAAGTATTGTTTGACTTGTGCCAAAGTCAAGGTAGTATTAGAAACGCTCAGGCCTGCTTCAACAGCCAAAAATACCGATGTGGAAATAGGAGCAGATTGCTATGGATTTCGTCACTGGTTTTCCAAGAACTCAAAGCGGGAACGATACCATCTGGGTGATCATAGACCGCCTCACGAAATCGGCACACTTCCTTGCGATTAAGGAAACGGATAAGTTCTCTCAACCTGCTGCTGTATACCTGAAGGAAGTGGTTTCTAGGCACGGGGTGCCAACCTCTATTATTTCCGATCGTGACCCGCGCTTTGTATCTGATTTGTGGCAAGCAATGCATAAATCGTTCGGCTCATGTCTCGACATGAGCACTGCTTATCACCTACTTGAAGACATTTGAGCACTGCTTATCACCCACTTGATGGCCAAAGCGAACGAACCATCCAGACACTTGAAGACATGCTGCGAGCATTTGTGATCGATTTTGGTAAAGGGTGGGAGAAACACTTGCCGTTGATCGAGTTCTCCTACAACAACAGCTACCACACTAGCATCTAGGCAGCTCTGTATGAAGCGTTGTACGACCGGAAATGTCGTTCTCCTCTTTGTTAGGCTGAGGTGGGTGACAGCCAGATCACAGGTCCAAAACTTATTATTGAAACTTCTGAGAAGATTGTCCAGATTAGAAACCGTATGGCGGCAGCGCGCGACCGTCAGAAAAGCTACGCTGACAAGCGTAGGAAACCCTTGGAGTTCGCCGTAGGCGATCGCGTTGTGCTGAAGGTCTCACCCTGGAAGGGTGTGGTGCACTTTGGGAAGCGCGGAAAGCTTAATCCACGCTATGTTGGGCCATTCAAAATTTTAGAACGTATTGGTAAAGTGGCGTATAAGCTCGAGCTACCTGCCAAGTTGGGTATCATTCATGATGTCTTCCATGTTTCACAACTAAAGAAGTGTTTGTCTGATGAAACACTGGTGGTACCACTTCAAAACTTAAGATCGACGACAAATTGCAGTTTGTCGAAGAACTAATAGAAATTATGGATCGGGAAGTCAAGGTTTGTAAGCACAGTCGAATTCCAATTGTGAGAGTTCGTTGGAACTCAACACATGGACCGGAGTTCACGTGGGAGCGCGAGGATCAGATGAAGCTCAAGTACCCTCACTTATTCCCAGCTGGCAAATCCAAATCGAATGCAACTGGTGAATTTCGGGGCGAAATTCCCTTTCAAGTTGGGGATGATGTGGCACCTTCGGAAAATCCACAGTCATCCTGATTTAACATCATGCCACTTTGGATTACTTGTCAAGTTTTGGGACGAAATTTCTTTCAAGTTGGGGATGATGTGACAACCCAAGATTTCAAGGTCTATCTTTTACACATCACTGAATTCACAATCCTGTTTTTTTTTTTTACAATTTGATTTACGTGGTGTCGTATGTGGTTTATCTGAATGATTAATGTTTTGTGCTTGGGTGTTAAAGGTTAAATGTGTAGTTTTGTGATTGATTAATAGTTATGTGATATGTGTGGTGTAAAATATAATTTAATTAAGGTTTAATAAAGATTCTTCGTCACTAGTCTCCCCCGAAGAAAAATGGGATTTTTCGCCATCATTGATCTCGACGAAAAAGGGGATCTTCGTCGAAGGGGAGTTTCGTCGGATAGGGGCCTTGGCCCAATCTGTTTCACGGCCCAACTGTTTAGGTTATGTATACTTCGTCACACATGTAACCCGACGAAAAATTTGGTATTTCGTCAAACCCTATGTCGACGAAGAACTGATGCTTCGTCACAAGGTAAGCCGACGAAGGACTGGTAGTTCGTCGCATATCGGTTCGATGAAGGATAGTCCTTCGTCGCTTGGGTTGTTCGTCGTAGGAGTAGATAGATGGGAACAGTAGACAGTTTGAATGTATGCATTGATGAGTATCTTGTTTATGCGATACGGTAGTTGCATGATAACCATACTGTTTAACATTAAGTGACATGTGTATGGGATATGGACTAGTATGATAATTCGGTATGTGTTATATGATAACAGTGATCTTAATGCTAGATGCAAACTGTGTATCCATACGTGACTTACTGTGTGCAACATGTGACTTGAATGATTGTGAAACTGATGTTGTTTGGTATCCACAGTAGGGTTTGGGTTGACCAACTTGAACGGGTAATTGAACATACCGAGCAAAACAAAGGTGAGTTCATTCCTCTTGAGCATGCGTCCCGGTGGTTGGGACAGTCATTGGGTATCCCTGAGAGGGATAGGTTTTTGGGTAAATCAATTGGGTATACCTGAGAGGAATATGTCTTGTGGGTAAAATCTGGAATGTTGGATAATACACTCATCCTATCACCTTTAAGTCCCATCCTGTTTGTTACCTGAGAGGCAACGGGGTATTAGTTGGTAGCGCTATCTAGGTTTGGCACCCTCACCCCGTACCTGAGAGGACGGGTGGGAACTAATGACCTAGTCAGGCCCAATGCTTTGATAGGAGCATTGGGGAACGGGCAAAATAAATCTGGAGCCGTCTTGTATTTGAGTTATTATCAACATTATAAACAATGAACTAAACTAAACACTTGGTAACCAACGTTTTCGTAAAACTATGAACTCACCACCGTTGTCTGATACACTTGTTGCATGCTCACATGTCGTTAAGTACTATGGGAAAGGAACTTGCTGTCTGGATGGCTGGAGTGGTCATGGGTCACATTGCTTGGATATGCATGTCTTGTTTACTGAATTCATATACATTGGGTTGTGAAACGTTTAAACAATGAATTACTATTTGCTTCCGCTGACACTATTTAATTTGGATTTTGTTTTATGAATGTTTTACTTAATGAATGGAAACTTTGTTAAACATCTTATGGCTAGTTCAATGTGATTAGTGGCTAGATCCTGGTACGTCACACGCCTAGCGGGATTATCGCATGTGGTATTTTGGGGGTGTGACACCGGGACCCCATGGATCGTCGATGAACAACATCCACTGCCCTCGAACAATATGTGAAACATCAAAATATGAACAAGATAGAAAGATGTAGAATATGAATCTCTTTAATATTGAAACAATCGTCACAGATTTACAAACTGAAAGAGTATAGATCATCTACAAGCTGGTTTAGATCACTAAGATCTATATCTAGCTTTCTCTTACTAACACATAGTCTCCCTCCCTATAATGTGCACACACCTTTGAAGGATTACAAGAGTTGCCCTAGTCTATCCTATACACACAAATCTAGAGACTAGGGACTAAAACCGGACAAAACATATTGTCCTGGATACAATAAACAATCCTATCTGAGTTTACCTACAAACTCGTAATAATCCAAACTAGAGAAACCTTCCGAGTTTACCTCATAAA